>JABAKD010000021.1:10775198-10997082 GCA_012845835.1 Undaria pinnatifida | reverse complement strand
GGAGAAGCCCAGACCCTATTCTGCCATGAGCTCCGCCACCGCCGAGCGTCGTCCGACACTCCTGCTGGCTGCTAAGAGTTGTTTGGCCCCGCAAGGGTCTCATTCGGACAAGGTTTCCGCCGGCGAGACGAGCGTCTTGAGGCGTCAATCTGGAGTGCCGGAAGGTCGGTGCTGCGCCCAATGGCAGAAGGTGGGAAGACATTGCCTCACACTGATTGCCACCGCCTGCAAAGGTCGCGTGGTACCCCTGCTGACTGCGCGTAAGTGTAGGCTCCCCAACTCCCCCCCTCCGGAAGGAAGTACTTATTGCGCATCGAGCGTCTTGACACCGGTGACTTGAGTCCCGAGAGCCCGGTGTCGCGCCCGGTGGCATGGGGGTAGGATTGCTTGCTATCCTACTAGTCCTCGTAGATGTTCCCGGCCCTAAAAGACCCCCCCGAACAAAGCTGTTCGCTCCACGACGTGCATCTTGGGAACAGAAACTCGAGTCACGAAACCTTAGTGCCATGTTCGATGGCATACCATGGACATCGTCGCTGGAAGGGAAAGCCTGATAACCCTGTTGGGTCCTTTCAGGTGTGGACCCGCATAGAATCTTCGGCTGGGCGGAGCTTCCGGCTGCACGACGGAAATTTTGAGGTGCGGGAACTGCTTCATTCATTAACAGAGGGGAGTGGGAGGGTCCATCGCTCGTCCTCCCGTTCTCCGTGGGCGCTACCTCGCCTCCTCGACCTCTCCTGATAAGGGAAGGGATCGAACCCCTCCTCCTACCCAAACCAACGCCTCCGGTGACACAAGTATGACGGCGACGCCGTGTCCTACGTTGCTAAATATGGATGTGCCCACCTTCAACCTCCATTGGCGAAGGGATCCGTCTCCGTGTAGTCCCTCTCCCAGCACGTTGACAAGTGATAGGAAGGCAATATCTCCCACCAAGCCCATTTACCACTTGGGGGCCTGATACCAGCTGCGCACCGGCCACGCTCACCTCTGCTCTGTTGCTCCACGCTCGGGCATTGGCTATAATCTCGAAAAGGGTAGGCACATTTCGGATGGGCGCGGGCTACGGCCTTGGACGGCTGGATTGTCTCTGCGAGGCACCAAGGTCCTCTGGTTCTGTATGTTTTCGGTAAAAGTGAACCGAAGCCGTTGGTGCGGGCGCACCGGTGCTCCTGCGGGAGGGGAGATGGACCGCTGCCGGCGCCCTAAGATTGCTGGTAGGAGCGAAGCCGGAGTGATTATGATATTTCCTCCACAGGGCGATGGCGAGCGGTGCCTCGGCCGCGTTGTCGGTCGTGGCGAGGGCCGATCACATGATGCTGCCCTATCCCTCCGAGTCCCAATGATGCGGGGCGATGGGGGAGCATTCCCACCCGTCATTGGCAGCGACCGACGCGACGTCAACTGCTGGGGTCCGCTTGATGCGACACCTTGGCCTTGTGTCGCTGCATTCATACTCTCGCGTTCCACCAGCGGCAGAACCTGCGATGGACACCTTCCTACTGTCGATCGCCTGATGCTGTCCTATTCTGCGGAGCCCCGTTGGTGTGGGGAGACGGGAAAACGTTCCTATCACTCGTCGCCATCGGTTGGCGCGACGAGGGCTGCTGAACCTCTTCTGGTGTAACACCCGGTGCTCTTGTCTCTGTGTTAGCCCTTGCCGGGAGAGTCGTCCGTCTCGCGCGCTCCATCGCCAGCCTTCCCTCCGTTGTGCATCTCCCTTTTTCCGTAGGCGTCTGATTCCCCTCCTGTTGAGCCTCACTCGGCGTTTGATGCCGGCGGACCCCTCCAGCAAGGGCCAACCCCCCTGTCCGGGCTGGTGTCCATGCCGGGGCCGTCGTAAGCTGTACGTCCCCTACCGGCAATGGCACTATCGCCGGTAATGCACTTGTCGGCGCATCCGCTGTAAAATCTGTGGCCCGTGATATGGTTCTTCTTCCTTGCTGCCCAAGACAACCGGTTTCCGACTCCTCCCCATTTGCTGTCTGTAGCTGTAAACCTCCCGGTTTGGGGATTGTTCCCATGACCCTAGACTGCATCCATGCCGGGAGGGTCCTCCCCCGTCCTCGCCTAGCCGGCAATGGGCATAGCGATTGGGCTGTTGCCGTAACTGCTGGTTGTGCTGCAGTTTCTATGGTGCGGTTAACCGGTCTCTGTTGGGTCCGGGTATCCGCCGGCGTCGCCATAGGGGGGAATAGCCCTGTACCCCGCCTAGCCTGTGTGATCGTCCTCCTAGCCACGATGGCAAGGTTCTCCGTCGCCCTCGCCCTGCTGACAGTAGTTCCCCCGACGGACCCCGTACGTTGAGCGGTAACGCATCGTTCTCCTCCCGCTCTTGAAGGCCTATTCCCCTTTGAGCTCCCGTCGCCGTGCTTGCAGACACTCTAACATTCTCTGGACAAATAGGTACTGGTGTACCTTCCCCTCCCCTCTAATATTTCGCCCTTGGCGGTTGCCCTCTCCTGGCATTATGGGCACCCTCGCGTCTGCGAGCGTGCCCACACTTTCGCAACCCTAAACCACCCTCCCTACGGTGAGCGTTAAACACCCTTATGCTTTTCCGTGACAATGGTGAGTGTAGCTTCGAGTCCCTATGTCCCCCCCTGCGGGATGTCCTTTTCCTAGGGTCCTCGTATAGTAACTCCTCCCTGACTTTCAGGATCGTCGTTCCAAGTTGCCTCTCCTTGCGGAAAGTCTAATCCAGCGGGAAAGCCTCGTCGATGTGATGCCCCTCCCAAGAGAGCGTTTGATGCCCCACCTAAAAGTCGTTCCAACGGCGTTCGTTTAGGCTCGTGGATTGGTCGCGGCTCGTACAGCAGCACGCCCCCCGTGGCCTCCGAGGCTTGTACAGCAGTATGTCCACTGCGCTTCCGAAACAGACAATTGCCGATAGTCAGGGCCCGCAGGCCACCAACGAGAGGTACTGTGGTAATACCAATACCACGGTCTTGTCGTCTTTGTTTCACAATCGTCTATGGGACAGTACGCAACAACTGACGTCTGAAACCTCTCGTTCACTGCTGATTTCCCCCACCTCAGTATCAGTGCCTCGTCCGTATGAAGTCTATTGCCCCGCGTTTGTTTTCCGTCTTGTGGAACACACTGTCACTCGAATTTGATTCCCTTTTGTCCGTTTCCTTTTCCTATCGGCGTTCCTGCAACTCCTCACTTCCGCCCCCTTACTCTCGTCAAGCTCCGTTGCATGCAATCGCTGACTCCACTTGAATCACAGCTGTCTAGGCCTAAACGTACGGTCATCTATTACGTTCCTGTGACATAGAACACACTCGTAGGAGAAACCGTTGGAGAAAAAAGGATGCCCAGCTAGGTCCGGATGAAGAGGCTAGAAGATATGCCTGGCGCCTTAACAATCACGACGACTTCCGGATGGGGCTCTACATCGTGTTTCGTTTGTGTTTTGTGGTCCCAGCACACTCCTCACTCTGATCGAAACTTCTCCACCACGGACCTAGAACACGTGTTGAAAAGCTCCTTGCGATGAAAGGTATATGAGCCTGTCACAGAAGATATCCGCAACAGAAGGACCGAAGTAGAATCACGAAGGCGACGACAAGACAGGTATCCCGAGAAAAAAAATGATACCTATACCTGGTATACGACAGACTATTTCAGAAAATCTACGCGCCTTCTCAAGGTTCCAAATTGAGCTGAAGCAGACGCTCCGCAGCACAGATATGTTTGCCTCTCATCTCCAATCAGCTGTTGTTGTTGTAGACTTCGTGTCCCCCGTGTGTTAAAGAAGGGCCGAGGAAGAGGCTCGAAGACGAAATATTCATGTATATTTATCGTACACCCCCCCCCCACAGAGAGAGTTATAATTTTACAACTAACTGTTAGGAGTTTGACCACTTAAAAAGGCGTAGTCTGTCACGCTCCTCATTCCCACCCTTCTTGCTGTGTCTGGAAGGCCGTGCTTATCATCTGAGAATGCGGGGATGATTCACCAACCTCCCCTGATCTTGGTAAAAAGAGGCTTTAAGTTAGTATGGGACTTGGCTTATATGGAAAATATTATTATTATCGTGCGAATGAATGTGGTACGGCGGTTTACGGATAGTCTGATTTTACGCGTATACATACGGAAAATACCTTGTAGTAACTTAAGTACGGCGGTTTATGGGCGGTCTGATTGGTTTATAGGTTTATATTGGATTTAGAACAGTGTTTACCCCCTTACACGCCGGAGGGTTCCCAAATCAAACTTTTGACACCCACCCCATACAGCATATTTCGCTTCCCCCAAAAAATATTTGGAGTGTGGCTTCGGATTTTTTTGGTTTTCGAAAACTCCTGGTTGCAGGTAAAATTGTTGCTTCGTTGCGAACAACCATTGATGGGTTGTTTCGCTGTTTCCGAAACACGTTTCACATCGGAAAGAGCTCCAGGACTTTTCGCGGGAGCGACATGTGGAATTATTTTCGGACTTTTCGTGAACAACCGTTTCCGCCATGAAATAGTATTGGCATTATTATCGCCATATTATTAAATGAATTTTCTCAACTTTTATAAGCCATAGCGTGAAATGAAACATATACCAGGTATTATAAATATATCATATAACATGTGTTACTAGGTAGACTATGATAACCTGGTGCGTATACGTGCGGGCATCCCCGCACTCACCCCCCCCCCTCCACGGTCATTTACTGCGGCCAATATATAGACTACAACACCCCTTCCTTGCCTGTGCTGCTTGATATACCGATACATACCAACCCGGGGCATTTGGGAGACTTCAAGGGCTGCTTTCAGGTGGGTTCCCCCCCCCCGCGCGCCCGCGGCCAGTGCACGTTTCACAACAAAAAGCGTGCGCACGCGCCCACTCCACGAGCACCGCGATAATTCGATGAGACCAGCCTTCTAATTCTGCGAAAGTTGGGTAGGGATGGAGTGGGAGGGAAGAGTATACGCGGCTGACTAATTCTGGCTGTTTACTACGTATGCACGCAAGAGAAAGAAGATGAGACCCGAAGAAAACAGCAATCAGCAGTTGAGCGCAATCCTCAAACAAATGGACATGCACCGACGTCCCATCTCTTACCTCTTGGACTACGCATACCCGGAAGAGAGAGCATACGTGGACATTGGGACAACAAGGTTTGCTGTCTTCCTTTGTGTTGCTTTGGGACGTCATCCGACCCCACCTGTCTCCTTTTTTCAAGAGGTTCGGTCTAGAAAGATAGCATACACTAAACTATTAATAAGTGAGTTGAGTCGAGCGTACGGTGCAGTGCACGAATTCGCCTAGAAGCGAATAATCCGCCGCGTTGTGGCGTCCTGTTCCCTTTTCTCGTAGTATTCCTCGGATGCGCCTCTTGCCATTTTAACTCTTTGATTGCTTGTGTGCGGGTTTGCGCCCTTCGCGGGGCCTGTTTTCCCTGTCCCCCTGCCCCCTTCCCTCTCCCGCTCCCCCTCCCGCCTCCTTTTTTCACCATCCATCGTCACCTTCTCTACTACTATTGCGAACAAGTGCTCACAGGAGAGAGGGCCAGGCACGGCAACAACAGCAGTAACAGCGACAACCTCGATCTCCGAACAAAAAGGTTTCGGTCTGTCCGTGCTGCTGCCGCCGCCGCCGCCGCCGCCGCTGCTGCTGCTGCTGCTGCTGCTGCTGCTCCCGCTGCGGCTCTTGAAATTCACACAACAACAGCAGCAGCGAGCTGTACCGGGTACCGGTAGACTAAGTTACAGGGACAAATACGCTCGCTCCGTGCCCCGTATAATCTACGCTGTAACAGCACAACAACAGCAGTAAGTAGTAGTAGCATGCCGAAATTTCTGAGAGGAGAGGCAGAGCAAAATCTGATAGCCCTGATGGCCGATCGGGAGAGAAGCTGCCGCACGCTGGAGGACGAGAGCGCAGTCTTCGTCTCCACGACTGGGCGCTGCGAGACAAGGCTTCGGCAATTCAGGCTCATCTACGAGTTGCTTCAAAAAAAGGTGCGAGCGACCACAGACATGCAGAGAGAGAGGCGGGGAACAGAGCGAGAGGTTGGTTTGCAAAAAAAAAGATGAAAGACATGAATCAAATTGCGAAAATCACGGAAAGACGTCGACTGACCACAACCACCTTCTCTTTCACCATGCATGATGTTGCATCGCAAGACCAAGAATTCACCGTTCCATTTCATGAATCTAGAGTCTATCCACCCTGATTAAAAAAATGAAAAAAAATGCGCACTTCATATCTATGTAGAGTAGACTAAATACGTACCCTTATTTTATCATACATCCATCTTTTATTGTGAACAGGCTAGTCTAGACTAAGCCTTTCGCTATAAAAATGAAGGCACGTACCGGGGTGGGAGGGGGAAGAAGAGCCTTCTTAGTGACCCCAGATCTGAGTGTTGTGGTGTCGTGTAGGAAGAGGGAGAAAGAGAAAGAGAAAGTGCAAAGACAAGGGAGATGCGTTGAGTAAAATGTGCGAACGAGGTTTTATTTTACCAGAATGAAGTCACGGCATGATCATATTGTTTTCTTGTTTGCCGTGTTTTTTCCCTTGGGTGGGGTATTCTTCCACTCAATAGAGTGAGTGGCAGACTGTCCCATGAGACCACGGACTTGATCATGAAGAACAACAGCAGCAGGAGCAGTTCAGGATATAGACGATACCTAATACCTGGTAACATACACTGATACTTACACGATTATTTGTGTATTGCTTATTATCTATCTGGTATTGTTTGACAGTATATTGATTATATCTGGTATAATAATACATATTTCGTAAGTGGTTGATTACACATAGCAATATGCTGAAACTACAAATAAATGTGATATCGATGTCATCGAATAGGGAATAAGTCCCTCGAATGAGTTTGTGTGTTTTTGTGCGGTATCTTCACATTGAAAACCCCCCCAAAAACAGAAACCCTTGTAGTGATACAGCCGGTCGCCCCTGGTGGCTTATCAGTTCATTATCCTCGAGCCTGGTATCGGTCCGTTTCGTGAGTTGGAGAGCCTTCGAGTGAATACTCGTATAAATTTGTAGGGACGTTTTATTGCGCACGAATTGACTTGCGGAAAGCGCGAGATCGTGAGTGAGCAGCACTCGATGAAAATCGACGAGCAGTGGGATTGCTGAACCCCATGCGCGAGAGGTAATTCGTGCACATGAAAGTGTATGACAGGTAACGTAGTGTGTGTGTGTGTTCTTCACATTAAACCGTTCTTCTACTCGTCGACATCCAGCACACCCAGTGTCCGTACTGATTCTTCACCCTAGAAAGATCAGCTCTGTGGTCACAAGCTACGACACAGAGATAATGCATCGTAATGCATTCGACAATGCAATGTCATGCCCTAGTACTGGGTACGACAGGCACAACATACATACGTCAGCAACAGAAATACATTGGAAGAGAGAAATACGAAATAAACAAAAACAAAAACAAAATAATAATAAGAAAACAAATAAAACAAAGATAAAAATAAAACAAAAAATGAAACAAACAAAATGAAGGGGAAATCGAAGAAACAACCCAACCGGAAAGGAGAGCCAAAGCTCGGAAAAGAAACATAATAAAATAAAATAAAATAAAGTAAAGTAAAACCAAAATAAGATAATCCGAACACGAGCCAAAAACCTGGACACGCAAGGAGGGAACAAAGGGGGAAAAAAAATACCCCATAAAAAGACGAAAAGTGCTATGTACCTACTAGTCGGCCTGGTACCTTGCTACCCTGTCTGCCATCTTCTTCCTGCCTTCGTCCACCGCGGTCTCCCTTCTATTCCTCCTGTTGCCCCCCCTGCCCCCATTCCCTTGGACGGCTTGTAGTACAACAATGTCATCTTTATACATTTTTGTAGGGTTTGATTTTATGAAACATACCAAAAACGGGCGATCGATGTATGTAGTACACGCGGCTTGCAATTATGAGTATCGACCCGAAATTCGTCGAACTAACAGCTGACGTCGTTAGAGTAAAACTGAAGTCAAGAAACTGGGGAAAGAAGGGACGACAGACGACGCCTGTGACCACGGCTTGTCCAGAAGCTGGAAAGTGAAGGTGTGAAGAAAAACAAAAAGTGGTCCACATAGGCCATGCACCTTTATTATTCAACATACTTTGTATGATACACGCCAGAGGTATCACTCGTAGTAGTTGTATACGTACCGATACGCCTGGTACCAGGTCGCAACCCGACCAGAAGCAACCTACAGACAGTAGCACGAAAATCATCGGGGGTGGGATCAGGGTATCCATGAAAAATAAAATACTTTGGGGACGTGCTACGAGTAGGGGTGCAAGTATTTCAAGGGGTGCAAGTATTTCAAGGCGCAAATATAATCGGTTGTTTCTGCCCAACGTAATCGTTGTTGTTGTTGTTGTTGTTGTTGTTGTTGTTGTTGTTGTTGTTGTTGTTGTTGTTGTTGTTGTTGTTGTTGTTGTTGTTGTTGTTGTTGTTGTTGTTGGTGTTGGTGTTGGTGTTGGTGTTGGTGTTGGTGTTGGTGTTGGTGTTATTGTTGCTGTTGTTATAGAATCGGTTATTTCTACCCAATGCTACGAGTAGGGGTGCAAGTATTTCTTCAAAGCACAAATATAATCGGTTACTCTTACCCAACTTCATCATTTGTTGTTGTTGTTATTGTTGTTGTCCATCCCGAATCTTCATTCTAGAGAGATGCAATTTCTGTGGTCACAGATTACTGCTGTGAAACAGAGAAACCAATAACAAATAATTGCAAATGAACGGAGGAACGCAAACGAAAGACTAGCGTACCGGTCACGAATAACACAGCAAAAAACATTTCACAAGAAGCTACAAACAGCATCAAAATTAAACCAAACCAAAAAACGCACAAGAAAAAAACACACAGCAAGGAGAATTAAACAGAATGACTCCTGGAATGGGACATAAAACAGACAAACAAACGCAGAAAGACGCAGTGAGACAAGACGAAGCAAATTGAGTCTCTCGTGGATGTCCTTTTCTCTCATGTGCCACGCAAGAAGGCTTCGGGCGAGTGTGGTGCATTACCATCAATGATCTAAGCTAAAGAATAAAGGAAAGTAGAGGCAGTTAGAGAGGAAACGAAAGCAAGAAAAGAGATGAAGAAGAGAGATAAATAATGCCAAGCAGAAACCAAACTATTCGAAGTTGTACAACGGAGGGGAAGCACGAGCAGCATAGTTTTTCCAGACCTCTGTCGCCTAGACGAGCCTGCAGGCTAGCCACATGGTCTGCCACCTCCTTTCTATTCCCGTCGACGGCGGCGTACCATTTCGGTGCTGCCGCAGTCGCCCCCCCCCAAGGAAAATTACCGGTAAAACAGCAAAAAAACACAAGCCGAACAAAACAGCAGCAAAATAAAACCAAACTCTCTCGATATCGAATTCGAATTCAGGGGCAGCAAATCGGTAGCACAGGTTCCAAATGCTAGTCACAGCAGTAGTGTCTCGCTACACGATCTGCCCGCCATTTTCTGTCTTCATCGACAGCCCGCTCGGTGTCAGTTCGGCTGCCCCTCTCCCACCCCCCTCTCTTCTCCTTCTCGCCCTTCTTGGCGTCCTCGTTTGCAAGGCGCAACAAAGCCTTTTCCACCTCGGTCCTGTGCCACCTCGCCATGAAACCATCCGCCGCTTTGACGTCCCTCGGTGCCAATTGCCAGTCTGTTTAGCCGTGGTAGGCCATAGCGCCGTATCTTCCCCGAACAACAAAGCGGAGGTCCCGTTGATCCCCCTTTGGCTCCACACACCGCGATGTCGCTCATGTCTGTCGTGGCCGACCCGGTTCCGGCTTTTCCCCACCGGTCATCGCCCCGAACATCACCGGCCGAGTTAGTCGCTCAGGTTTTGCCCGCTGTGTGCCCCCCGCAAACAGGAGACGCCGTTTGCGGATACTCGTCTCGACGCTCTCGCATTGCGCTTTCTCAAGGACCTTGGCATACGACTTGCGGTGGTCGGCGCGTTGTGGGTGATGGGAGCCAATGACCCGAAGGGGGAGCTTGGGGTGCGCGCTGCGGAGCACAGCGAGGGGCTCCACGCCGAGAGTCCACGTCACACAAGGGCACAGCATCGTCTCCATCACCTTGGAATTAAGCAAGCGCGCCTTTAGCTTGAATGAAGTGGTTTTCATATCGTACAGTTCCAGCGTAAACCGATCGAAGCATGCCCACGCCGGTTGGACCCGTCGTTTGACCTCTGGCACACTGTCGGAGGTCTCGTTGATGATAAGGTTACCCCCAGGCGCATAAACTGCACGGTATGATTATTCTTGTGGTCTGCTGCTTCGATGACTGTGAGACTGCATATCGTCTCTGCGACACCAAAAAAATGTTATTAATAACGTCTCGAAACGGTCTGGAAAGCAGGAGAGGGTGAGTAGCGTAGTTTGAAGAAAATCGACGCGCACAAACAACTGAAAAATGGGAATGCCGAACGCTCCGCAATAAAAATAAAGAAACGTATCGGGGCGGAGGAGAGAAAACACCTGTGGCCACGGCTTGTCCAAGGGGTCGCTGAGGGTAACACCCTCTTACGAGTTGAGCTGGAGAGTAAAAGTGAACGACTAAAAAAAGGAAAGAAAATAAACCAATTGTGAAAAATAAAGTAGTTGCACCACCTTTGTGCGATGGTTCGACGTCGGACAATAATGAACGTCTTGCATTACTGTTTGTAGTATGAATCACTTTGTTTCCTGATTTTCGCGAACCAAGCAACATCAGGTTTGGCATCCTTTTTTTCTTCGAAGAACGAATAAAATGTTGAGGAATGTGGTGTTGTCTCCTAATGTGATCGAGAAATTCATTTCTTTCAGCTGTGACGTCGAAAACTGAATCAAAACTCGTTTTTCGCAAGCTGCGTGTTTACGTGAAAAGAAGCCGCATACATACACGCTTATAAAATACAGGCAAGGAGGGCGCGTGACGCGTGAATGCGAGGGTGTGATTTCACGTGAGTTTTCCTGCAGGTAATCCGACATCTAGCAATGTCCTTCCTGCCGTACACTGAATGTAGGCTTTGTCCTGCGTGGATTCTGGAGCTATGTTATCATTGATTCCACCGAATACACGAACGACGACGACAACGACGATGATAGTGCGTGTGGTTCGTTTATTTTTTTTGCGTGAATTTTGTTTACTGGCTGTGTCTTTTCCTTTCAATCAACACTTTTACTCTTCAGCTCAACTCGCAAGACGTCACACTCTCACAGCGACCTTCTGAACAAACCGTATTCACAGGTGCCTTCTCTTCTCCCCCCCCCGCACATAGGTACGTACCCTCATTTTTATCGCGCATGATATTTAGGGTCAATCATTCCCACTCTTCAGCATTTCAAGCTGGTCGATTTGCATCCAGTTTCGCCAACTCATGCTCTCGCGCTTTCGGCCTGTCGATTGGCAAAAAAAACTGCCCTGTGAGATTCGAACCTGCGACCTCGACCTCAGTGGTTTCGCAGCTTACTATTGGATCACAGTAGACGAGCATGTCACTACAACACCACCGCCGTATATATACGAGCAGGGGGTCCTTGCGGAGTAGTAGGCGGATCTCGTCCCACTGAAGTCAATAATGCGGTTCAAATCCTCCCGAGCGCATCCTACTCGGGCTCGTAGAAAGTTTTTCTTGCGTAACAAATATAAAAGAAGGACGAGTGGAAAGCGCGAGCGTGAGTCATACGATCGTAATAGCAAGACTTTCGTTGAAAATTGGCGAGCACAAAAAGCTGAAAAGCGGGAATGCTGAACCCTATGCGCGATAAAAATGAAAGTCATGTACCGGGGGCGAGAAGGGAAGACACCTGCGATCTTTTGTTCAGAAGGTCGCTAAGGAGGGCAAAATTCTTGCGAGTTGGGCTGGAGAGTAAAAGTGCTCATTCAAAGAAAGCCTTGTCTATACAAGACATATTTACCGATATCTCGGCAAGTAATTCGTCTTGGAATCACTACATTAAAAGGCCCTGCTTCGCTCTCAGCCCTCCCACCCAGAACACGCTTGTGTCTGAGCCCTTCTCGCGGAGAACCTTCCAGGCGTCTTTCTTTGCTATCGTTGTTTTCTTCGACTTTCGTGTTCTTCACCACCGCCCCAACTCTAACTTCAAGACGAAATCTTGAACCCCCTCTTTCCTTTAAGACAAATATCCCCACACTATTTTATTAATTTTAATTTTTTTTCCACTCTAAAATCAACGTTTATTTAAAAAAAAATCGAAAACTAATAAACTTATGGATCATCACACCTCGCATCAGAACAAAACAAGAACCAAATTGTAGCAACACAGCCGTTCCCACAGAAGAAAGTTCGTATGAACAAACCTATAAGTACAAAAAGTTTGTCCGAATGTGTACGTGCACGGTTATTTTGCACGTATCAACTCATATGACACGATGTTCGTAGACTAAAGTTGTACACGTTTCTTTGGCACCTGTTTCTGTCGCTCGAATCACAATAAAACCACACTCACCTGCGCAGCTCTTAGCGCCACAGCAGTGGTAGCATGTTGCCGCCGAGCATGTATCACAAGGACAGAACAGCACAGCGCACTCAGTCATCAAAGCCCCAGCATCCGGATATAGGTGTGCACTTCTATCTACTCGTATTTTTGCTCTCTTCATCGATGGCCCTCCCTCGGGCGTCTTCATGTTTTGTGTTGTTTTGATTTTCGCAAATCACACCCTCCCATACTGCCGATCAGAACGTGACGTCGCCAGCAAGCACACATCAACAGCACACCGCATTCACAGCCGAGGGCGATCACCTCACAAGTAGCTCTTGTTATATTTTAAATCGCTACGAGTAGTAGTTGCGGCGAGTCACGAGCCTCTTCATTCTTCCCCCTTTCATATTTTTGTTGTTGTATTCTTCCTTGCGTGATCGTGGCGGGCGGAGATTTTCACAAAACAAGAGGGGAACACACGCGCTAAAAACGACGAAAAAAAGGCGGTTGTTGCTGATTTCGAAAAACTCCTCGAGAAAACCAGCTTCGAAAATCGTTCGGAGGGTGGGGTGCGTTGTCTCGCCTGCTAAAACGTATGTACGCACGGTAGGTTTTAGCATGACCGCTACATATTAGTACGAATAATATCGAAGAGCCTGCTACGATAGTATTAGAGATATCATGCGAAGCACTTTGGGGCCATTTTTTTTTCCTGAATGACGTTGCTCGTTTGCCCAAAATCGTCGGAGTCTCGTTGATTTATTGTTTTTTTGAAATTACGGGGACCCATTGCTAACAGAATGAAACTGACACACGCAGAAAAGGAAAGCATCGTCACCTTTCCGGCGAGCTCTCTCCTACGCTGCGACCACTTGCAGTATTCGATTGAGGCTCTGTATCTCCCTGGCAAGACCTGCCAACTAAATGAACTCCTAGGGCAAAACTCCATTATCAAACAAAAAAAGTCGGGTGCCTTTTTTGACCCCGTTTAATTTTCCCCCCTGCGTTATAAAAAATCGTGCTATACTAACAGTGGATCTCCGTTAATATATTTGTTCCCCACCACCCGCACCATCGCCTAGACCTAGCACCACGCGTATGACAGACCCCTCACCTAAAACCCTTCCTCCCCCCCCCCCCCCCCCCCCCGCCCCCACCCCCCACCTCCCCAACGCCCCCACCCCATCCCACCCCCACCCCCTCGAACACTCCGCCCTCTCTCTACTCACTGATTGTACGACTTACCCCAGGATATACATGATAAACTGATGCATTAGTTCCAAAACCGTCACATTTTATCCCCTCAAAATAATGTATAGTTTCCACGCACAGATTGAGCTGCCCCACACGCCCCACCCCCGCCTCAACCCCCCCCCTATGATGAACTGGTGCATTTTTTTTTTTTTCCCCAAAGCGTCAGATTTATCCCCTCGAAAGGATTTATAGCTTCCGCGCACAAATTGCCCGCCCGTCCCCCCCCCCCCCCCCCCCCCCCCCTTCCCCCCCCCCTCCAACCCCGCTCGCTTTTGATCAAAACCAGGCCCCCACATCCTTCAAAACTCCGCCCCCCCCTCACCGGTTACTCGACTCACAGGATTCACTTGATAAACGGATACATTTCCCTCCACAGCTGTCAGATTTTGTCCCCCTCAGAAACGGGTTTTATAATTTCCGCGCACAGACTGACTAACATCACCCTGTTGACCCTGATAGCTACACTGTAGTTGTAAGGGGAGTCGCCGACCTATATCCTTAATAATGAGGACACACAACCCGTACTACGCGCGATCGGAGTATCACACACAGCTTGCAAAGATGAGTTTCGACGACATCTTCGATCTCACAGCTGGAGTGTACTTTCATTTCTTATAATATATATATATATATATTTGTATATATCTAAGCCATGGATTTGTCCATCGGAAATCATTGCATTTTCAGTTTACTCTAATAATAAATCAGATTTTGTGCGAGGCATAGAGCCACCCCCCACCCTTAGGGAACCCATGCCCAGCGATAAAACTAGCGAGAAATTCGGGCCATTGGGGGGGTGATTTTCAGGGGGACCGCCGGTAGGGACAGCCCGCGCTGTCGCTACCACGGTAACTGAAGGACAAGCCAGCAAGCCAGCTGGATTGCGAATGCAGTTGAATGAAATTGACACGACGTGTATGAAAATACCTGGAAGTTTGTGGTGAGCTTTCGTGGTTTCCCCCCATCCACCCGAGGATACAAACATGAAAATAAAAAATGTATATTATACAAGTAGCAGTATTTCAGAGAGTCGATTTTTTCCCACAACAAGAGGGGCGCACAACGCGTACACGACGAAAGGACGTGGCAGGCTCTGGAGAGATCTCGTCGATATTATTATTTAAATGTTATGATTTGGTTTGCCTTCCGACAATGTGCAGCGTTAGTCAATCGAAGGAATCAATTGGTTAGAGCGCCTAGCAGCGTGGGCAAAGCGAAACTCGATGCGCGTCGACAAGGGAAGAAGATTAGACCTTGTGTATGAGATGGCACGTGGCGTGTATCAACTCTTAGCTGGTGTACGCTCGTAGGCTCGCTTTCGGATGACCCGATGAAAACACAGCCTATATATACCCCCCCCCCCTCCTCTCCGCCACATCCCCGCCCCCCCGCCCCCACAAGAAGGATTTATAGTTTTCACGCACAAATTGAGCTGCCCCACCTGTCCTTTCTCCCGTTCCCCCCCTCCCGCCCCCCTTTTGATCAAAATCAGCCCCCCACGTCCTTCAAAACTCCGCCCTCCCCTCGCCGGTTATTCGACTTACAGGATTCAATTGACAAACTGATGCGTTTCCTTCCACAGCTGTCAGATTTTGTCCCCCTCAGAAACGGGTTTTATAGTTTCCGCGCACAGACTGCCTAGCATCACCCTTTTGACCCTGACAGCTCCACTGTAGTTGCAAGGGGAGTCGCCGACCTATATCCTTAATGAGGGCACACAACCCGTAATACGCGCGATCGGAGTATCACACACAGCTTGCAGAGATGAGTTTCGACAAAATATTCGATCACAGCTGGAGTTTATTTTAATTTTTGTAATATATATGACGTGAGGCAAACGAAGGCCACGGTTAGGTGAGCCTGTAAGAGAGGAGCTCCAAATACAGAAGAGGAGATGATGACGCTGGTCGGCGACACCAATCCGATATGTTGATTGATTGGCTTCAGAGATGTAGAGATCTGAGGTGTAGATGTATAGATGTGGAGTGACGACGTTAGGGGTGTGCGCGTGGTGCGCTGTTCGTAGCTCAAAGACGCAAGATACCCTCAGTATCCCGTACAAGAAAAATATTCAAAAAACAAGCTATAATCCCAAGGAGCAAAGGACCCCAATACGATATCCTACAACCTTGCTGTGTAACAACTCGTATCTCAGGGTATGTATTTGACCATGATCCTACGCAGCCTATCTTCTTCAGCAACAACTCGTTTCTCAGGGTATGTATGTGATCATGATCCCACGCAGCCTATCTTCTTACTTCAGCAACAACTCGTATCTTGAATATCTTGCTACCGGTTCCAAGAGGGCTACCGAAGACTGTCCCTCTTAACGTGTACGGGTACGTGTGTGTGTGTGTTCTTCACATTAAACCGTTCTTCTACTCGTCGACATCCAGCACACCCAGTGTCCGTACTGATTCTTCACCCTAGAAAGATCAGCTCTGTGGTCACAAGCTACGACACAGAGATAATGCATCGTAATGCATTCGACAACGCAATGTCATGCCCTAGTACTGGGTACGACAGGCACAACATACATACGTCAGCAACAGACGTACTACAATACTTTAACCAGGTATCGGATATGATTAGCCTGTGAACTGCTGTGCATGTACGTAAATGATACCAGGTACGATATCTAAGATATGACTGCCGAGACTTGTGCTTTCTAGGTACTGCATCGATAAACGACCTCAACACCAGTCTGAAAACTGTCTGTCGTATGATATGATTAATAGCAACTTGCAACGTATACCAGATGACTCTAAGTGTCAACATCTGTAGCAAAGAGAGGGTTGGATGAAGCCTTCTCGCGACAAAAATGATGGCGCGTACATCGTCGTGTGGACAGGTGGGAGAAGAGTCCACTTTGTGAACCCGGACGGAGGAGGAGAAAAAAAACTCGAAATTTTAAAATATCGTGGAGGGGATGAACGAAAAATGGTGTCAACATAAAAAATATGGTGAAATAATCGAAAATCCAGAAACCACGAAAAAAAAAAGCGCAAACCACGAATTAATCCAACATCACCTCGTCGATATCAATATGTGTCGATCTTCTCCCTGCTGCTACCGCTACTGCTGTCGCTGCTACGTGGGCGCTACTTCCTTCTACCTCTACCGGTTGTTGCATCCGATACTCGCTGCGGCTGCTGTGCTGCTGCTGTGCTACCTTGTTGTTGCTGAGGTCCTCCGATTTTCCCCCGGCATTCCTCCCCCTGGAACCACCCCCCCCTCCAACTCAGTTCTCCGATATTTCCTCTTCGTTCCGCCAAACTCCAGTCCGTTTTTCCGACATTTTTACATACGTACGATATATCTCCTCTGTATCAGACGTGTGAAGAATTTCATTTGTCGTTTTCACTGTTGAAGCAAGCGGTTGCGTTGACATACTACCTGGTTTGATGTAAAGGAAAGGGAACACCACTCAGCGATCATCTACTACACGCTAGGGCATGTTTTCGTGAGCACCACCAACAAGAGCGCCGGACTTAGACCGACATCTACAGGACCACAATATCTTCGACGACACAGGGGTAGGGAAAAAAAAACAGGGCGTATAATCGTACACTAGAAAACAATAATGTGAAAAAAAGTACAGGCAGATATATATGTTAAAACTGCAGTAGACCACACCACCAACCAATTACGCAGGGCCTTTCGTGCCTACCTGCCGTCTGCATGATCGCCTGACAACCTCTACCAAACGCTGTAGCATATGCCCAACGAAATAACGTCATTGAGCGCAAACGCTCCTCCTTTCAAAACAATGACGATTTGCACCTCTCTCCCTCGTGTTCAATAGTGGTGGCATAGCATAATCACATCGCCTCGCTTGCCACATTTGTAATATGTATCTGTCTTGGAATTGGCGACCTCAGAGCCCCACATCGGCACAGTGAAAAAATATGTGCATAAAATCGTACACGAGCTGATAAAAATTGGAAAAGGAAGTAGGGGCAAACATGGTGAAATTGCGGTAGACCACATTACCAACCTATTGCGTAGGGTATTTCGTACTTACCGTCTGCGCGATCGCCTCCCAACTTATGCCAAACGAAGAATAACTAACGAAGTAACGTGAGTGAGCGCGGGTACACCAAGCGTTCCTTTCGAAACACTGACGATTTGCACTTCTCCCCCTCGTGCTCAATGGTGGTGACATTGCATGACCACATCACCTCGCCTGTTGTATTTTGCAATGTGTATGTCTTTCTTATAACTAGCGATGTCAGAGCCCCACACCGAAACGGTAAAGTCATGGTAATTACATGGTTGTACCTATCGATTGAAATATTCTATCTTGCGATCCATCATGTACAACAACAAATTACTTAGTTATAACATCAAATCTGCTAGAACAATAAACAATACCAGGCAGGGGATATAAAGGAATGTATCACTGCTACAACCGTCAGATTTGTCCCCTTCAAAGATTTCTAGTTTCCGCGCACGTATTGAAGTGTCCCGCCCGGCCCCCGCCCCCCGCGATCCCTCTTGTTCAAACGCCTCACCTAGAATCAAAATCTGCCAGAGTAGTAAACCTTACCAGCCAGCTGATATCACCTCAATATCTTTCTAGTCGTCCATGCAGTAGCTCCAATTTCTTTCTGCCCCTCCCCCTTTTTTTCTTTACCCGTTCCCTCTTGTTCGAACGACCCACCTAAATCGAAATCGGCCAGAGTAATAAACACTTCTACGCAATTGATATCACGTCATTATCTTCACGTCATTATCTTTCTAGCCATCCATGACGTAGCTTTAGTTCACCCCCCCCTCCTCCCAACACCCCCGCCTCCCCTACCACCCGCACCATCGCCTAGCCCTAGCACCACGCGTATAGCAAACCCCTACATCTATGCGACCTAAAAATGTTGAAAACTCTTATCCCCCCCCCCACCCCCCCCACCCCCCCACGCCCCCACCCCCCCACCCCCTCGAACACTCCGCCCTCTCCTCACTCGTAGTACGACTTACAGGATATACACAATGAACTGGCGCATTCCTTCCAAGACTGTCAGATTTATCCCTTGAAGGATTGATAGTTTCCACGCACATTTTGAGTTGCCCCGCCCCCCCCCCCCCCCCCCGCGCTCCCTCCTGTTCGAACCCATGCTCCCACGCACTTCAAAACTCCGCCCTCCCTCACCGGCTATACGACTTACAGAATTCACTTGATAAATTGATACATTTCCTTCCACAGCTGTCAGATTTTGTCCCCCTCGAAAACGGGTTTTATAGTTCCCGCGCACAAACTGACTAACTTCACCCTGTTGACCCTGATAGCTACACTGTAGTTCCAAGGGGAGTCGCCGACCTATATCCTTGATGAGGACACACAGCCCGTAATGCGAGCGATCGGAGTATCACACACAGCTTGCAAAGATGAGTTTCAGCAAAACCTTCGATCTCACAGCTGGAGTGCATTTTTATTTTTATAGTACCCATATATATATCCATATGTTGACCATGTATAGACGTCCTGTGCGCATAGCTCGGTGTATGTTTCCGCTCTATCCGTTCGTTGTCGTGAAAATAAGCTTTTTTGGAATTTTGTATATACGCAGGCGTGTTTGATCTTGCAAGTTACATCTTGATGAATGCCATACTTCGAAGTATCTTGATGAAATAATAACCAACTATCACACGCAGCTTTCAAAGATGATTCAAATTCCTTTTTGATCGATCCCACAGCAGAATGAAGTGTATTTCTAATTTTTTTTTAATTTGGTACTTTCAAGTTTTTTTTAAATTAGGTACTATTACCTGCCACTTGTTGTGCCAAGTTTTCTTCCTGTCATATCGCACCTTTTTTTTTTTACATATATCCTCCAACGGATGGGGAAAAAAATAAAGCTTAAGCTCACCACACTTCCACGTATTTTCATGCGCGGCGTGTGTCACAGTTGCTTTCGCAGCCCGACGCCAATCATATCGCAACGTATACTCGACACGACTGCTGTGTCAAGTTTTGTTGCGAGTCCGAAACAAACAGTAATAAACAAGCAAGTAACACCTAATAACACGGCGGTGGAAGGCCGATATTATCTCGAATATATCCACACACACGCTTCATGAATAAATCCACACACGCTCTTCATTTTTGTCTCATTTTGTAAGGAAATCTCTTCGGGTTCTTTAGCTTTCTTTGCCCACCGAAGGATATCTGGTCACAGGCCTCAGCAACGTGCAGATCCATTTGATGATGCCAGAACTGATCCAATGATGGCTGTGTGTAATGGCCTTGGACGAAAGGTGAAGACTGCATGTTTGTTGTGGTGGAGTTTCATGCCTTGAATGCATCAGATATAGTCGAGTGTGCAGGAAGGCGGCATCAAAATTGCCAAAAACGGATCCGTCGAAATTGACTTCCCCGATTCCTAGCGTATCCAATTCACAAAGATTTGTTGGCAAACGTATCATAGACCGGTCGCCCAGGTGGCGTATCAGGTTGTCCTCGAGCCTGGTATATTATAGGTCAGTTTCGTGAGTTCGAGCCCCGCCGAGTACATACTCGTATAAATTCGTTCGGGCTTTTTCTTGCGCACAAATTGACTTGCGGAAAGCGCGAGAGCGTGAGTTAGCAACACTCGATGAATAATCGACGAGCAGTGGGATTGCTGAACCCTATGCGCGATAAAAATTGAAGGCAAGAACTGGGGAGGAGAAGGGATGACACCTGTGACCACGGCTTGTCCAGAAGCTGGAAAGTAAAAAGTGTGCAAAAAAAAAAGAAAAAAAAAAGTATCTACGAAAAGCTTGCGATTCCATGGTCTAGGCTACAGTGTGGTATACCCAGTTTAAGACACCCGGTGACATGGCAATCTAGGTGAGATGGTCTCATCTCTTCTGTGGTATTATCTTTTGTTACTGCAAAAATCATTCCGCACTGATTTCAAGTAGCTTCTTCTTCGTGACAATCCGAAACACCTGGTCTTATACCTACCATGATCTTAAATCGGATGGTCTTAAAATGGACGCACCACTTACTACTGCTGTATCTCAACAGTTTTGGACTTTTTCACGTTCCAGCCAAAAGTTATACCTGGTACGACATATTCGAGTGAAATTTTGCCTTGCTCACCTGTACGCTGGGCTTTGTATAATGCACCTTTGTGTGACCACGGGCTTAGAATATTTCACGAGAGTTAATCAGAGAAAACAACAAGCAACAATGTAGGTACGAAACCACCACAAAAAGTATAAAAATCAAAGACTTTATCTTTCGTATGAAAGGTAAACTTGGTCGTTCGTATGAAACAAAGCTAAGGACTTTATCTTGCAGTCAAGGCCTCCAGTTTCATAAATAGATTGGGGAGGCGCTAGTATGTTGTTGCAAACAGAAACGAACTATATGGCCAGGTGGGCTAGAACGAAGCAAATTCGGGATTGTTTATAGCGAAACAAAAATGAAACGCGATTTCAGTCGCTTCTCTTTTTAAAGACAGCAGTGATGCACCCAGTTTAAGGCCACCCCACCGTAACAAGCCAACAAGCCAACTTAAGCCAAACTCATCCCATTCTAATTCCAAGTAGTTTCTTCTTCGTGACAAGCCGATTTACTTGGTCTTATCTTTACTATGGTCTTAAACCGGATGGTCTTAAAATGGATACACCGCAGCTGTAGCAGTACCAGGTGACAAAGAACATCGTCAATACGTCACCGCAGAGCTCGTCCCCAGTAGTGTGTGTGTGTGTGTGTGTTCTTCACATTAAACCGTTCTTCTACTCGTCGACATCCAGCACACCCAGTGTCCGTACTGATTCTTCACCCTAGAAAGATCAGCTCTGTGGTCACAAGCCACGACACAGAGATAATGCATCGTAATGCATTCGACAACGCAATGTCATGCCCTAGTACTGGGTACGACAGGCACAACATACATACGTCAGCAACAGAAATACATTGGAAGAGAGAAATACGAAATAAACAAAAACAAAAACAAAAACAAAAAACACAAATAAAAACAAAGATGAAAATAAAAACAAAAAATGAAACAAACAAAATGAAGGGGAAATCGAAGAAACAACCCAACCGGAAAGGAGAGCCAAAGCTCGGAAAAGAAACATAATAAAATGAAATAAAATAAAGTAAAGTAAAACCAAAATAAGATAATCCGAACACGAGCCAAAAACCTGGACACGCAAGGAGGGAACAAAGGGGAAAAAAAAAAAAAAATACCCCAGAAAAAGACGAAAAGTGCTATGTACCTACTAGTCGGCCTGGTACCTTGCTACCCTGTAGTAGGAAAGCACGGGCACGGACACTGTTTGCGCTGGATGTGGGTGGGTAAAAAAATCAGCTTTAAAGCGAAAAACACAGCACATACATGTACACCACACGTCGTCAACGTCACCGAACACCGCCATACTCCTTGATAGTAGGTCGAACTGCAGCTCTCGGAAGGAAATAGCCAAGAAAGTTATGCTGGTTGCGCGAGACGCGATTAGACCGCTATAGTTTTCTTTATTCTGTGTCTCTTGTCTCGACTTCTTCCTTCTTCTGTCTTCCTCGGAGGTCGGAACACTCGTTCATATATACTGCATGGACTTTGGTGCCGCTTCGTGTTAATAGTCGTTTTTATGGCCAAATATCAATAGCTAAATATTTATCAATACATTCGGCAACTTCAGTTCATAGTTAACATGTTGTCAATAACGAACTGAACAGATCCAATAAAGTTCTGATGTACGGGCATGTGACGTGGACCCTCAACGCGACTCACTAGCTACTTTGACGAGGTCCGAAAGGCGCACCTCGAAGTCCCCCGGCGAGTCATTCACCTCCAGCGTCGTGCAACCCACACCAGCCTCTCGCGCGCCAAGGCACTCAAGATGACGAAAGGCGAGATCATCGAAACAACCATCCGCTCGAAACGACCACTCGGAATCGGCAGGTCTTCTTCGTTTGTCAATGATACGGCAAACCAAGGGGCGATTACCTAGTCGGGCGGGTGATGATTGCGCAGACAGCCGGTGGAAAAAAACCGGGGCCAGGTGTGGACCATCGAACAACTGACTCGGAACCCTGAAAGACCCCATCGCCGTTTTTCGATCCACCGATGGCTCCACGGAAGGTTCTGCACGGCAGTTTGGAGTTGAAACCGTACCGTGATTCCATTCAGCAAAGAAGGCGGGCAAGTGTTGCTGGGGGATCGTCGAAGCAGCCACGGTTTTCATGGCCAGGTGCTATCAAAGTAGAGGAGGAAAATAAGAGCTCGGAGCGCTGCTCGGCCCGCATGCGAGACCCCCAAACAAAGCTGAAAGGGGGTCGGGGGGATTATGGGGACTCGAAGCAGCCACGGTTTTCATGGCCAGGTGCTACTAATAGTAGAGGAGGAAAATAAGAGCTCGGAGCGCTGCTCGGCCCGGATGCGAGACTCCCAAACAAAGCTGAAAGGGGGTTGGGGGGATTATGGAGACCAGTGTTGAAGAACGCAAGGAGGAGACGATAGAGAGGGTGTGTGTGTTCTTCACATTAAACCGTTCTTCTACTCGTCGACATCCAGCACACCCAGTGTCCGTACTGATTCTTCACCCTAGAAAGATCAGCTCTGTGGTCACAAGCTACGACACAGAGATAATGCATCGTAATGCATTCGACAACGCAATGTCATGCCCTAGTACTGGGTACGACAGGCACAACATACATACGTCAGCAACAGAAATACATTGGAAGAGAGAATACGAAATAAACAAAAACATGAACAAAAACAAAAACAAAATAATAATAAGAAAACAAATAAAAAACAAAGATAAAAATAAAACAAAAATGAAACAAACAAAATGAAGGGGAAATCGAGGAAACAACCCAACCGGAAAGGAGAGCCAAAGCTCGGAAAAGAAACATAATAAAATGAAATAAAATAAAGTAAAGTAAAACCAAAATAAGATAATCCGAACACGAGCCTAAAACCTGGACATGCAAGGAGGGAACAAAGGGGAAAAGAATACCCCAGAAAAAGAAGAAAAGTGCTACGTACCTACTAGTCGGCCTGGTACCTTTCTACCCTGTCTGCCATCTCCTTCCTGCCTTCGTCCACCGCGGTCTCCCTTCTATTCCTCCTGTTGCCCCCCCTGCCCCCACTCCCTTGGACGGTTTTCCTTCTACTCCTCCTGTTTCCCCCCCTCAGGGTAGCAAGGCGCCACGCCGACTATTAATAGTGTGTGTGTGTGTTCTTCACATTAAACCGTTTTTCTACTCGTCGACATCCAGCACACCCATTGTCCGTACTGATTCTTCACCCTAGAAAGATCAGCTCTGTGGTCACAAGCCACGACACAGAGATAATGCATCGTAATGCATTCGACAAGGCAATGTCATGTTCTAGTACTGGGTACGACAGGCACAACATACATACGTCAGCAACAGAAATACATTGGAAGAGAGAAATACGAAATAAACAAAAACAAAAACAAAAACAAAAAACAAAAACAAAATAAGAAAACAAATAAAAACAAAGATAAAAATAAAAACAAAAAATGAAACAAACAAAACGAAGGGGAAATCGAAGAAACAACCCAACCGGAGAGGAGAGCCAAAGCTCGGAAAAGAAACACAATAAAATGAAATAAAATAAATTAAAGTAAAACCAAAATAAGATAATCCGAACACGAGCCAAAAACCTGGACACGCAAGGAGGGAACAAAGGGGAAAAAAATACCCCAGAAAAAGACGAAAAGTGCTATGTACCTACTAGTCGGCCTGGTACCTTGCTACCCTGTCTGCGGTCTCCTTCCTACTTTCATCTACCGCGGTTTCCCTTCTACTCCTCCTGTCCCCCCCCCTGCCCCCATACCCTTGTGCGGTGTTCCTTCTACCCCTCCTGCTGCCCCCCCTCCCCCCGTTCCCTTCGACACCACCCACGGCGGATGCGCGGCGCTGTCTACTCAGCTTTGCCTCATCCTCGTGCCACCTGCCCATGAACCGTTCAGCTGCTTCGAGGACCCCCCGGTACCACTTGCCCACCTTTTTGGCTGCAGTGGGCCACAGCGCGGTCCCAACTCCAAAAACTAAGGGGGAGTGTTCCGTTGATCCCTCGTTGGCTTTGAACACCCTAAGGTCCTCAGCTATGGCTCTAGGCCAAGTCTTGAGTTGTCCGCCTGGTTTCGGGTTCTCCCCACCAGCGATCGTCCCGAACATCAACCGACGGGGCAGTCGCCCCTTGTGTTGTCGCACCAGGGCCCCGGCAAAGAAGAGCCGCCATTAGGTAGAGCCAGCCTACGACGTAACCTCAAGACACTGCGACTGCGTTGTGCTTCGTTCTTGAGTTTCTCTCTCTATAAAAGAATTCTGATTCATCGCCCTCTGGCGTGCATTGTCAGCCGATACTAATTGTGGTACTGCCACCGCTGGTGTGCGCTTATTCCCCCCATTTCCCTTTCATCCCTTCTTCCCCTCTTTTTCTTCCACCCTTGTTTTGTTTCTTTGGCTGATTGATGTGCGACCTTGCTGTTTTTCTTTTGGGTGCGCTTGGGGGCTACGAGACGATGATGTTGGTATGGACACCGCCGTCGAAGATGTAGTGAGTAAACCACGGACCAGGCAGGAATGTTTCTAACCTCTAGTGGCTGCACCGAATCCGGCTGGGTGGCGTCATCTCCGTCGTTTCTTCGTGTTTGCTTGCTTAATTATCAAGCTTCGATCTTGCGATTCGGTACGGGGATAAACCATGACGACATTGTCACCATCATCTGTCGCCAGAAGCAACTTTCAGCGTGCAGTGTCGTCTTCACATGAAACGGTTCTTTTCCCCCAACGACATCAGAGTGTCCGTGCCGATCCTCCATCCTAGAGAGATACAAATTTTGTGGTCACAGACTGCTGTGAAGCAGAGTAAACCAAACAGTGTCACAATTCATCGAGGCAAGGCAAGTGAAATGCTGGCGTGCGACACAACAAACAAGCCAAACCATGAACAAAAGAGGGAAAAAAAGAAAAAGATGAAAGATAAAAGTTAAAGGTGAAAGAAAAAAAAGGAAAAAGAAAAGAAAACACTACACAACAAAACGAAACAAAGCAAAACAAACGACTGGTGGTGTTCTGAAGAATGTGATGCAAGAAGATCGGGAAGGAAAGGCTGCTTCAAGAAGAACTACACACGGTGCTGAAGAGAAACAGATACCTGTTACACGGACAAAACAGCAAAGGAAGATAACTGCTGTATTGCATAGACAAAGCAAACACAAAGAGAAGAGGAAGAAGATACCCTACTAGAGCCCAAAAAACCCTCCCTGTACGAAGTTCACCAATCAAGGGTTTCCAGTTATGAAGGCGTTAGGGCCGTTGGGGAGGGGAATAAGGGAGCAAACAAACACAAAAGAAAGAAAAAAAGAAGGAACGACAGCAAGTGTCATTTCTGCTCTCGATTTCGTGCTCCCCCCATTGAACTCAACGAAAACAATCACTACCACCGCAATAGGGAATTTGGGCTATTATAGTGGGACGCGCTCCACTTATTAGTCGAACTGATGCCTTGCCACGCGAGCTACCATTTCGTTTCTGAAACAGTAGTGCGCTGATGATACACGATGCTGCAACGCTCCTAGTTAATACTCCGACAGCAGTAGGGTCATTCGAAACCCAATCAAAATGGTTGCTACCCCCGGTGTTGGTGCAGGATGGCGTCATCTTCTGTGTGTTTCGCCACGAGTTGCTACTCTACTGCGCGCTGGATGTTGTTCTTTGTTTTTCATTTTTTTTTGTCGTTCGGTTCTGTTTCCCCATTTCTTTCCAACGGTTTTTTCCTTTCTGTTTTTTTTTGTTTTTCTTTCTCTCAATCGTCTTGTCTTTTTTCTTTCTTTACCTCAAATATCTGGTGTGCTGGCTTGCATTTTTTCTTCGCCCGCGTGCTTATTGCGGTTGGCATTGCATGACCAAAGCACCTTGCTGTTG
This sequence comes from Undaria pinnatifida, assembly GCA_012845835.1. Lineage (NCBI taxonomy): Eukaryota > Phaeophyceae > Laminariales > Alariaceae > Undaria > Undaria pinnatifida. The sequence continues at coordinate 10,970,530 of JABAKD010000021.1, read as the reverse complement.
TATTTTTTGCAATAAATTGTGTGTAATTGTATTTGCCATGATTGTGTACCTTATCGTTTTATCGTAGTTTGCACCACAGAGCTCGCCCCTATGCGATGAGGCGTCCGTACGGACACTGCCTGTGCTGGATGTAGATGGATTGGTGGAAATAATCAGTTTCATACGTATGAAAAATACGCACCATAAAATTGAACATTCTCCTCAGTTTCATCTCGTCAGGTCGTTCAACCCAACGCTCGCGGCTCCTTTTCTTAACTCAGATTTAATGTTACATGTCAGATTTTGTCCCCCTCAGAAACGGGTTTTATAGTTTCCACGCACAGACTGACTAAAACCACCCTGTTGACCCTGATAGCTACACTGTAGTTGAAAGGTGCGTCGCCGACCTATATCCTTGATGAGGACACACAACCCGTAATACGCGCGATCGGAGGATCACACACAGCTTCCAAAGATGAGTTGCGACAAGATCTTCGATCTCACAGCTGGAGTGTATTTTCATTTTTTATAATATATACAGGACAGGGAACCAAATGAGAAACTGAAATTACGCCCCAGGCTGTGTTCTTTTGGATGTGCCCTGCACTGACTGTTGTATAGTACCTGGTATGATATATTGTAGCACGTGATGAAAAATCGACGAGCAGTGGGATTGCTGAACCCTGTGCGCAATAAAAGTTGAAAGCAAGAAGGGACGACACCCGTGTCCTCGGATCGTCTAGAGGCTCGAAAGTAGAAGTATGGGAAAATATAAATGTATTCTAGCACAAAGCAAGCACCAGCCCCCGCCCCCCCGTCCCCATCTGCGTACGGTACTTTTTGCCATCGTTTTTGTTGCGTTGTGGGTTCACCGTTTTCTTCCCTCGCCCACCCGTGTCGAATTGCGCATGCGCACGTCAGCAGTCGTTCGCTTGCCTCGTGGCTTCGGAAAGCAAGTTGCCACGGGTTTTCACTGCATTCATCGACTGGTTGGTGCAGACAGATAGATCCCATGCCTGCGCAGCGAAGTGATGCAGTAGTAGTAGTAGATCAGTGGGTGGTACGGCAGGAGTAGTTGCCGATTGCCTACCCTAGCTAAGCCTTCTTCCGTGTGTCCGTTTTAGCACCATCATTCTATTTTAGACTATACATACATACATAGTAGTAGTAGTAGTAGCAGTAGTAGTAAAATAGTACAGCAGTACCAGGTACTTTTGAGGTATTAATAGTAAAATATAAGACCTCACGTGGCAGATGTAAGACGTATCATTGGGTGCCTTAGTCATAGTGTGGTTACCTCACGACTCAGTACTGCAGTTATTGTTGTGAGATCCCCTTTAGAACCCCGAAATCCTCCCCTATACTAATTTCAATTAACTTTGTCCCCAAAAAGGGTTTCCAGGAGTGAAGGCTTCAACTCTAGCAAAATATCTGGGTTCTGTGGTCACGCAAAGGTGCTTAGAAGTCATATCACAGGAAGATTCGAAAAACTATTCGTAACGAAATCAAAATTCGGCCGGTAAACACCAAAATCACTATGTGTGTCCCACCTAAACAAAAAAATACGATGGCAAGGACAGCTCACGCTATCGCTATAGTGGGATCCGAAGGACGCGCCAGCTTGCGTTGGGTTGCGGGAGCAACGACACACGACGCGTGTGAAAATACGTGGAAGTGTGGTGAGCTTTATTTTCCCTATCCGCAGGAGGATAGAAAAAAAAGAAGAAAAAAAGACGAGACTAGTCGAAGGCGCACAACAAGTAAAGTGTAAATAGCCCTATCTTGGGTAGATGCTGAACAATGACATCATACGTACATACGTGAAGACACAAAAAAAGACGGGTGACTGCTGCCCTACTGCTGCTGCCTTTTGTTTCCCCGGGTGTTTTTCCGGGCTGAGGTATCCAGACAGACTCCAGAATACATGCCTGCACATGAAGCAGACACGAATATTTTATTAATTCGAGCGAGCGCGAGTTTCTAACTTTGACCGCGCGAAAAATAATCGGGACCCCTTTCAGTTGCCTGCAGCGTCCGCCGACCACCAACCGCCAACAACGCCCTATTGTTGGCAATCAACCTAAAAACGGGTTTGGTTCGATTTTGTTCACGAGTCGTAATCAGTTTGGTGTTTTCTTACTTGATTAACCGTGATTACTTATTTGATTGGTGCATGTCTTGCGTAGCACTCAGTAATCAATACTAAAACCTATAGACTATATGCATTTTTTTCATGTTGCTTTGCACTTTGCTTTCGAGGTTGTGTTATATTAATGCGCAACCCCCCGCCCGGAGAGGGGGTTTGGAGATGGGAATACCCCGGTGCTGCCCCGCCGGCAACCCCCCGCTAACATCCGTATACACGAGTCAACTCCCAACCCAACTGGCGACATCGAACTCTCGACTCTCGACGCCAGTACAGCCAACGAACAATCGTTGGCAACTCGAAGAAGACATAGGAGGCAACCACCTGTACTGTGCAGCATATAAAAACGTACACACGCGTGTAATATATATGCACGCCTGCACACACCATGCGCATCAAACAAAATGCACTTACTTGCCAATACACGGATAATTCCCCTCTCCTCCCACACTTTCAGATTGCGCGCTAAATCCGAGCCGATGCACCGCCACAACGTCCGCTGTGAACTGTCAACATAATATCTGCGTGAAACAGTCATACGCAACCCCACCGCACGGAGGGATACTCAGATATTACACATGCTGAAAAAAAATAAACCACAACAACGAACACCCCTTGCACCACGCTATACCACTGATGCGGCTAGCCCCCACCGTAACATGCGCAATCTACGAAACCCCGTCGCATCTTCAGTGCAAACGGGTACGTTTACCAAAACAGTAACAAACACGCGCAACGTTACTGCGACCGATTGACTCCCCCTCCACTGACTCCCTCAAACGCACGGGCGGGTGGGTGGGAACTTAAACTAGTCTGTATCACACCTTGGACCTGTAGCTCTGACTCTGCTCCCCTACGCGCTCCGCGTGCAGGTCGTCGTCTACACAGCTGGGCCATGTGTACCCAAGGCTATCGCCCATACGACTGCATTGATCTGATTGGTCAAACGTCGTACGTACGTACAAAACACATATTTTCTCATACTCCGATAATATTCTGCTTCTCAGTATAGCGATGCTGAAGCCGATACAACACGATACGATTTACTGATTCTTCGTAGGCTTAAAAGGCATACCTGGTGCTATTTTTTATAAAAAATTGTTCAAGGACGTCAGCCGTGAGTTCGACGAATTTCAGGTCGATACTCATCTGTGCAAGCTGCGTTGTTGGTACTTGTAACACACTATATGGTTGACTTTTTATTGGGAGGGGTCCTATTTGTTGCCCACTAAAATGGTAAGTGTTGGTTGGTATTTTTACTATAGGTGGGGAATTTTGAGCTAGATCTAACGTCACATCTATTTTATAAATTATTACTGCAGTTTCCACTATACTTCTCTATCATATGTGTGGTGGGCGGTTTATTTTTTTTGTTTGTGTTTTGTGAAGATTTCACCATGGCCACTCTACACAAGCTCGTACTGGTACACTTTATTTGCACTACTGCGTTTTATGTGATATACGTTACTAGCCTTCCTAAAAATAGCCCATACGCTTTTTTATTTGTGCGGCGTCTTAGTATCCCATACAAAAGCCCATACAGACAGCTGGAACAACCACATGATCAAGGAACAGTTTATTTGACTACGATTAGAAATAATCACAACTAGAAAACTCGATTGATCCCCATCCCCCTCAGAAACGGGTTTTATAGTTTCCGCGCACAGCCTGACTAACATCACCCTGCTGACCCTGATAGCTACACTGCTGTAGTTGTAAGGGGAGTCGCCGACCTATACGAGGACACACAACTCGTAATACGCGCGATCGGAGTATCACACACAGCTTGCAAAGATGAGTTTCGACGAAATCTTCGATCTCACAGCTGGAGTGTATTTTCATTTTTTAAAATATATGCCGGTCGACCCGGTGGTCTCGTGGTTACCCTCGAATGCTATCAGCGTTGGTCCTTGATGAGTTCGATTCCCACCGTGGTGAGATTTTGAATAATTTGCAAAAACAAAAAGAGGATCAGTTGTTGAGAGCGCCTACGAGTAGCAGCGTGGGTAGTCGGCACACTTCGACGCGAGTCGACGAGGGAAGAAAATGCCGAATTATTGTCGCGATAAAAATGAAGGCACGTACCGGAACGGGGAGGGGGGAGAAAAGCCCGCTTTGTGACCCCGGGTCTAAGTATTTACTGAGAGGGAGCACGAGAGAGTAGTGCGAGGAGAATAAACAGTGGGATTAAGAAAAAATATATATACCAGGTAGATATTATACCAAGGATTTTTGTCGCCAAGGATTTTTTTCGTTCATAACCAACCCTACAACTCGCATACTGACGACAGTTGCGGGTCAATATCATCCTGCTTCGCGATTTCCTATTGTGATGTGTACGAAGCGATACCAAACAAGTATGTCAGACATTACAAGATTAGGGATTGTTACAGACACAGGCCACCTGTTTCCGGGTCTCTCTACTACTGTTAATAGGCAGGTTCCACGTTTTGGCCGCTCACTTGTATTGGATAAGCTCTTACTTGAACTGGTCCCACAGGCCGCAGGCAGAATTAAACGCTCAACCTGTCAACGCGTTGCAGTCCAAGGCACAAATGCATTATCCCTTTTTCCTATACGCGCATGCCTTCAAAGACGTGTTGTGCAAAGGCTTGTGAATCCCTTTATATCGTTTCCGTATCCTAGATTTCACGCCTTGTTAGGCTCCCAGGGAAAAACCACAATATCGCAGGTGACAGCACTTGACCGCTTGACCGACGGCAATTTTCCGAAAAACTATCTCGCGCCCCACACAATACTGGGTTTTTGTGTGGAACGGTCGGTTTTAAATCCTTGACCGACCGCTGGACTTTTTTTTTTCTTTCCCCTGGCTGACCGTCTACAGACATTTTCGGTCGAAACTGGAGATCAGCCACGCACCGCCCAATTGTACACGGTGGAGATGAAAAAATGGCATGGCGTCGTTCATGCACGAACCGAGAGACGCGTCTTTCCTGACTTTTTTGTCTTTGAGAAAGATTCGAACGAAAATGCAACCCCAAAAATAGAAACCCGGCTGCAACTCATCTGGGGGGTTATCAACACCGTGATGGAATTCCAGATCAAAAATCGGCGTTGGTTCAATGCGAGTCAACGAGGCAAGACGCACAGAGAAATTTCTCGCAATACCGCAGTGGGCAGGGGATGGAAGAGCCTGCTTAGTGACTCCGGCTCTGAGTTACTCGTGCGCCTAGAGAGGGAAAAGGAGAACTGGAGGTTGCGAAGATAATGAATGAACAAAACAAAACAAAACAAAACAAAATGAATCAATTGGCGGGACCGAACTAGACCGTCAACCGACATCTTTGATTACTGCAGTACACAACTGCTGTCAGTAGCGGGGAGCCCGCCTATATGAAGAGAAAACAGGCCTCCCCCATCCCTTCACCGGTAATAAGACGATAAATTCCTATTGGCCGGGCTACGCGAAGTATATACGGTGCAACAGGATAAACATAATAAACTGGTGCATTCCGCAGCCGTCAGATTTTGTCCCCCGTCAAAAACGGGTTTATAGTTTCCGCGCACAAATTGATTAACATCACCCTGTTGACCCTGGTACCAGCTGTACTGTAGTTCCAAGGGGAGTCGCCGACCTATAAAATTAATGAGGACACACACCCAGTAATACGTTCGATCGAGGAATCACACACAGCTTGCAAAGATGAGTTTCGACGAAATCTTATCTTCGATCTCACAGCTGCTGCATGGAGTGGTGTTTTTTTTATATAGTATAAATATATTTAGCTGTTGCGTTCCACAAGCGCCAGATTTTGTCCCCCTCAATAACGTGCAGTTTCTGTGCGCAGAGTGATTTAATAATTAACGACCAAACGTCTTTTTTGCCCCCCTCCCGACCTACAACAATTCGACGCGAGTCGACGAGGGAAGAAAATGCTGAATAAGGTTGATTATTGCATGTTTATCTTCAGGGATAAATATAAATTTAACCATACTTGACAAAAGCCGCGAGGGGGAACGTTGAAATTCCCGAACGTCCCTCACACCTTCGTTCTTAGCCCCCCGAAACAGTTTTTCAGTGTACACAAATACGTTTTGCAGATATGCGCAATAAGTCCCCCAACCACCGTAAAACAGTACGTATTCGAAAACACCACTGTAAAACAGCACGATATCGGAAATCAACCGAAACATACACTTGTAGCAACAACCCTCGCGCCTTCGTTCTTAGCCCCCCGAAATAGTTTTCTCGGCGTACAAATATAGTTTTGCAGATACACGCAACAAGTCCCCCAACCACTGTAAAACAGTACGTGTTCGAAAACACCACTCTAAAACAGCACGATAACGAAGTCTAGAAAATCAACCAAAACATACACATGTAGCAACAACCACTCGGACACAGAATTCTCATAATCTTAAGAATGTTCGCACACTAAAACCACATATACGTTCACATACGAAACCCAGTCAAGAGATGGAACACAAATACCCTGAGTTCCAAATTGATGTCCCTACGCGTCATGAACATCACATAGTCAACATATAGACTTTTGAACAAACCTAGAATGCGTCAAAACTGCTCGTTGCTAAATAACAGGTTCATCAAGAACGCAAGAACAAACAGAACTAGAAACGGGGTAATCACAGCAGCGCAATTAATTATAGCATTCGCCCACCACATCACCTCCTTTGCAAATGGTTTTGGGCATCAGCGAACTGGGTCCAGCGCATGCCCATAGTGTCTTAGATGGAGCGAGGAGCGGTAGTAAAAACCAAGTGCACTGCTCGATAATCTCTGACCGTCGGTATACTGAGCAATCTTTGGGCCGCGTCTCCTCTGTATCAGGTGTGTGTGAAGAATTCATTCGTCGTTTTCATTGTTCAAGCAAGCGGTTGCGTTGGCCTTAAAAACCTGGTTTGATATAAAGGCAAGGAACACCACTCAGCGATCATCTACTACACGCTAGTGCATGTTTTTATGAGCACCACGAACAAGAGCACCAGAGGTGGACCGACATTTACAGGACAACAACAACTTCGACAACACAGGGGTGGGGGGAAAAAACATGGCGTATGATCGTACACTAGAAAATAATGATGTGAAAAGGAAGTACAGGCAGATATGTTAAAACTGCAGTAGACCTCAGTACCAACGTATTACGCAGGGCATTTCGTGCCTACCTGCCGTCTGCATGATCGCCTGACAACCTCTACCAAACGCAGTAGCATATGAAGCAACGTCATTGAGCGTGGGCACATCAATCGCTCCTTTCAAACCAATTACGATTTGCACTTCTCCCCTCGTGCTCAATGGTGGTGACATTACATGACCACATCACCTCGCCTGTTGTATTTTGCAATATGTATATCTTTCTTTTGATTAGCGATGTCAGAGCCACACCGTCACGGTGAAATCATGGCAATTACATGGTTGTACCTATCGATTGAAATATTATACCTTGCGATCCATCATGTACAGCAACAAATTATGAAGCTATAACATCAAATCTGCTAGAATAGTAAATAATACCAGGCAGGGGATATAAAGGGATGTGTTACTGCTACAACCGCCAGATTTGTCCCCTTCAAGGATTTATATAGTTTCCGCGCACGTATTGAAGTGTCCCGCCCGCCCCCCGCCCCCCCCGATCCCTCTTGTTCAAACGCCCCACCTAGAATCAAAATCTGCCAGAGTAGTAAACACTACCAGTCAGCTGATATCACCTCATCATCTTTCTAGCCATCCATGCAGTAGCTCCAATTCCTTTCCGCCCCCCCCCCCCTTTTGTTTTCCCGTTCCCGCTTGTTCAAACGACCCACCTAAAATCGAAATCGGCCAGAGTAATGTACACTTCTACGCAATTGATATCACGTCATTATCTTTCTAGCCATCCATGACGTAGCTTTAATTCATCCCCCCCCAACCCCAACACCCCCTCCTTCCCCACCACCCGCACCATCGCCTAGCCCTAGCAACACGCGTATAGCAAACCCCTACATCTATGCGACCTACAGCTGTTAAAAACTCTCCCCCCCCCCGACCCACCCCCTCGAACACTCCGCCCTCTCCTCACTGGTTGTACGACTTGCAGGATATACATAATAAACTGGTGCAATCTTTCCAAAACCGTCAGATTCATTCCCTTAAAGGATTATTAGTTTCCACGCACATTTTGAGTTGCCCCGCCCATTCCCCTCCCCCCCCCGCTCGCTCTTGTTCAAACCCATGCCCCCACGCCCTTAAAAACTCCGCCCTCCCCTCACCGGTTATACGACTTACAGAATTCACTTGATAAACGGATGTATTTCCTTCCATAACTGCCAGATTTTGTCCCCCTCATAAACGGGTTTTATAGTTTACGCGCACAGACTGACTAGCATCACCCTGTCGACCCTAATAGCTACACTGTAGTTCCAAGGGGAGTCGCCGACCTATATCCTCAATGAGGGCACACAACACGTGATACGCGCGATCGGAGTATCACACAGCTTGCAAAGATGAGTTTCGACAAAATCTTCGATCTCACAGCTGGAGTGTATGCATATTTTTATACTGGTGATATATATATATGTAAGTGTATTTTCTCATTTTTTCCAAAACATGTATTTTCTAAAATAAAGTCGGACTAAACACAGGTCCAACCGCCCAACCAGATCGTCGCGCCTTGTGACGCGTATACCATACGATACCTGGTAGTAAAAAAATCCTACCGGGTGTAGATGTATGATGCCCAATCTGAGGCAAGAGAGGACGGGAAATAAGAGCCGTAAATTTCGACACGAGTCGACGAGGAAAGAAACTACAGGACAAGACTGAATTATTCTCGCGATCATAATGAACGCACGTACCGTGGGATGTGGGACAGGGGAGGAGGAAGGCTCGATATGTGACACCGGATCTGAGTTAGTACTGGGAGGAAGCGCGACGGTAGTGTCAGGATACTAAATGGGACGAAGAAAAAGAAGAAGAAAAAAAAAGAAAAGAACCGTATATCGTACGCTGAGCCGTTCCGAGGGGTCCTTAAATCAGGAACGCCACTGCAGATGATAATCCGTGTTCAATCAATCAATCATCGATAAACGATATAATCTGCTGCTCGATGCCACCGCCGTGCTGGACCGCCTGTCTGGCTTGCACATACGTGCATGTCTGCGTGGCTTCCTGCGCATGCGTGTGCTGAGGCAGCATGTTTTGTGCGTGCGTTAGAGAGCAAGACCTCTTCCCTGCCGATGCAGTACTTTCAGTAGCTATATATACTGTTCTTAATGCCCGGTTTTCAAGGGCACGCCGTGAAAAACCGCAACAGGAGCTCTTAACCCCTTTCCAATTTCTAAAAAAAATCCTAGTCTAAACCCCAAGAGTTTTTGCCGGCATGCATGTCGGGATTGCGGTGCTGACAGTTAACTGCACACTGCTCCTCTTATCTGTGAGCCATGGGTGTTGCACGTTTTGAGCCAAAGGGGTTTCTGGCATCCTCAAGTGTGACCCTATCGGCTACGAGTATAATATTTTTGCGAATATTTTTGCGTTAGGGCTACGAGCTAAAACAGGAATAATAGTCGAGTTACACGGTCGATTGCTCTTCGAAGTCATGTTGCGGGCGACATTCCCTCATTTCGGGAGCTCAGGAACTTCTGCTGCACCCTTAGAAAGGGATAGTTCCTGCAGTGGACAATATACTACAGTTTAGCTTTCAAACCAGGCGGAACAAGCCGGTTTGACCGTGCTTAATTAAGTCCCGAAAAATCTTGTCCTGGGCGCTCTTAAATTGGGTTACCCGCTGTGTAACTACTAATTTTCGACGGCACAAAAAACTAGGGGCTCTTTTCCATCCTCGCATGACCGAATCTCCAAGTCCCGACCCAGGGCCGGGGATATATATCCTAGAAAAGAACGAACCGAGGAATGGAGAAAGTTTTTTTTTGTTTTTGCGGGATTTTTCAAACACACCATCCTCGCGAGGCGGCAGCCGCAGGTGCTATGGTATCACTTCCCGCCAACACACACAGTTGGCGGTGGCCACAATTTTTCGTTCGAGCGTGAGGTTCTTAGGGACAGCTACGTTAGTATTTGGCTGCTGTTACGGAGGCATCCCATGCTGGGTGTGCAAGCAGATTTTACGTATTATTTTCGGGGCCCCTAGCAGGAGGAGGCGGTCAATATCTCACTCCGAAACATTTCTTCGAAGGCGTTCGTGCGTGTGACCCGAGCAAAATTTGTATGCTCTACCCCCAAAACCACTATGCGTGTAAAATCATTATATTTTAATAACCGATTGTTCCACGATTCGACACGAGTCGACGAGGGAAGAAAATGCTGAATTATTCTCGCGATAAAAATGAAGGCACGTACCGTAGTGGGAAGGGGGGAGGAGGGCCCGCTATGGGACCCCGGATCTGAGCTACTACTGGGAGGGGGGGCGCGAGAGTAACGCGAGGATAATAAATGGGACAAAGAAGAAGGAAAAAAATCCACATTAAGGAGCTCCACTGGCCAGAAACAGTTGGCCGAAAAAGTGCAAGCCCTACGGTGGGATCTCTAACACATGTGCGCATGTGCCAGAGTGCCGACGGTGATGGGGGGGGTGGGGGAGTCGGGAGGCAGGGAGGCGGTAGGGGCGAGGGAAAGGGAGGGGGGGGGCGTGCTCATTTGCTGTTTGCCTTTGTAATTTGGCTATTTACCACGCATTCCTTTCGAGATGGCGCACCGTTCCTACTCCTAACAGAGACACCTCCAACACTTTGGGGCGCTCAGTACGTTTCTTCAATACACTTCGTATATCAAATGAACTGCTTATCTTGGCTACTTCTTTGGCCGTCTGTGGCCAACGTCTATCTAATAGGATAGCAATCGTTCTCTCGCTAGTATCTAGTGCACCCGAAACCCTCCATGTCACATCCGTCTATTTTCCTCATCTCCTCCTCTTAACACATTATTTTCTTCCTTGTACACAGTGCAGAATTCTCCCACTAAGACTCGTGGGTTCTACTCTCGTCTGCGTTGTCACAAGGGCAGCTCTGTGCGCCTTCTTTGTCCTCCACCCAACTGCTGACTGGCATACGTCTTTTGCTCTTCCTGGCAGGTCCAGGTCCCTACACGAAAGCGCAGTTCCCCTACACGAAGACGCAGTTCAAGCGTTTTTCGCGTAGTCCATTGGGCCGTGCAGATACGTTTTCGTTCCTTTCTCTACGTGTGACCTCCCGAATATCTCTAAGCGTTCTTCCTCACTGAAGACCTTCCTTAGCGCTAGCCTTTCCCTTGGTTACATCCTTCCTTTCGCTTACTCCTGGCTTGTTGTCCCTTCTGCCTTGTACCCTCCACAATGGCTATATGGACAGCTATTCGTAGAGTTCGTGCATGGGTTTCCCTTTTTGTGGGTTCCCCTCGGCTTTATCTTACTCTCAGGCAATATCTGTGATTGATCGACGCCGAAGCTCATCATGCTGCCTGCACATTATCGAACGGTCAAAACAAAACCGTGCATTCCCGTACAGTATTGGCCCGCCAACAAGAAAATCCCACATAGTAAGATTATTCTAACAACGTCAGCTGTGAGTTCGACGAATTTAGAGTCTATACTCATCTTCGCAAGCTGCTTGTTGTGGGCCCCAGATTATTGTTGTGACAAAACCATTCAACAACCTTGAGCATGATATGCCATTATATACGAAGTAAGCCGTAGTTTGGCACTCGCCGCTGAGCACGACTCCCTGGTCCAAATTTCCTTAGTGTTCGCCCAAGCGAGCCTTATTTTCTCACTGCCAATGGGCAGCGTCTGATTCGCCGACCTATGATGTATTTCCTTTGATATTCTTGTTTTTTTTCTGTCGCTGTGCGCTTTTTACAAGCAGTGAACACTTCAATCTACCTGGCTACATGTGGCGGATATTAACACGCCTCCTCCGACGAATTTCCAACTTGCAATCAGATTTTCTCGACGACGTGTGTGGATGTTGTAAACTCAAGAGATGTGTTTCGGCCACGACTTGAGCTACCAACTACCAGTAGCTACTCGTACCAGTCGGGCTAAATAGTCAATCGCTTCCCAGAGGCGCCGACTATCCGAATTTGTTGAGTCTATAGACAGAAACCTCTGCCAACTAAATAAACACCCAGTATGAAGTAATCACAACTCTTTCTTTTTTGCTCATCCCTTCTATTAATACTATAGTGTATACGCTTTCCGGAGGCGCCGACTATCCGACTTACTGGGTCCAGACTCAACAACCTCTGCCATCCAAATAATTATCAGTATAAAATAATCACAAATCTTTTTTTTTGTTCATCCCTTCTATTAATAGTATAGTCTAGTGTATTTAGGTCGTCGCCCACACAGCTGGGCCAGGTGTGCCCAATGCTATCGCTCATACGACCATGAATTACCGCATTGATCTGATTGGTCAAACTTCTTACGTACGTACAATACCCATATTTTCTCATACTTCGATAATATTCTGCTTTTTTTTTGCCGTTCTCCCTCCCTAGATTGTAACTCAGACCCGGGATCCCCATACTAAAAGCAGGCTCTTCTCCCTCCTTCACGCTGCGGTACGCGCCTTCATTTTGACCTCGAGAAGGCTCATCAAAAATCCCTTTCTTCCCTCGTCGATCCGCGTCGAATTACGTTGCATCACGATATTACTGCCCCCCCCCCCATATATCGTAGCTAACGCGTACGTGCGTGGTGGAACTGACCAACCAAAGAGTTCAGTGTAGAATACGGCAAGTAAGTACGAAATAAAGATTGCAAAATATGGACTTGGAGACTCCCTCCACCAGCTGTGAGATCGAAGATTTCGCCGAAACTCATATTTGCAACCTGCTGTGTGTGATACTTCGATCGCGGTATTGCTGGGTGTGTCCCCTATTAAGGAATGGATCGGCGTAGATTGAGCCAACACCCCGCGTATTACGATGCTACTCTCTCTTGGGGTCCCCTGGTTGCGAAATACATATACTAACAAGGTCGTCTCGAGGCCAGCAAACCAGACAAATTGCAAGAGGAGGGGAGACAGCAATGGAAAAGAGATAGATACAAGATACAAGAGAAAGGAGGGAACAAAAATTGAAAAGTGCCATTTTGATGAAAACTACGTATTGATTTTGTTCACGTAGTGGCATCCTTATTTTTTTGTTTTGACACGTCCTACGTACGGTAGTAGAGGCTCGCCATTTTTTTCTGGGGCTGGAGCCTCATTTTTGCTGAGCTTCATACCCCATATCCCGATTTTGAGGAAACTGAACGTGCAGCTCGATGATCAATCTCATTTTCCTCGGCTGACAGGGTTGTGTGTGTCGCCTTTCTTTCTACCACGACACCCATGACATTAGTACACCCAGAGTCCAAGATGGCAGGAGACGGGCAACCGTCAGGCAATCAGTGAGTCAAGGTCGTCCGTCAAGGCATCGTTTCCATCCGTCCAGCCGGATTGTCCATTATCCCCAATAGAAAAACGCCTTATCTCTGTGGAAACCTTTATTTTATTGTATTTTTGTGCTGCTGGCCGCTGGCTGCTGCGTGCTTGTGTGCCAGCACCAGAACAGCAGCAGCAGCATCAGCGCCGAGGCAGACATAGGCAGCCTGCAGCTTGTAAGCTGAAGTCAGACCGCCATGGATGTCTTTCTGAAGCTGGGGAAACGTTCTCCCCCGGCCTCGAGTGAGCTTTACATTTTTAATACGGTGATCGGCAGGAAAGCGGCTATAAGTGAAAAGCGAAAAGACCGGTGCATGCAAAACGCCACCAATACACCAACACCTCATGAAGGAGCAAGAAGATACGAGGATATTGCTGTGTTGCTCGTTGCTCGCGATATACCAGCATACTGCTATGCATAGATCTGAAACCGAACGAGAAAAAAAACGCAGACAAAAATGGCGGAAAACGTACCGACAACACAGCAGGTCAGAAGTTTTCCATAAAACGGGGATTTTTATTGGTGTCCCCGGGTTTTGCCGTCAGTGCATCAAGGAGTAAAAGTGCCGTCTCCCGACATCTCCGCGAGAGTCCGTGCTGATTCTTCAACCTAAAGAGGTACAAATTCTGTGGTCACAGACTGGCTGGGAAACGGAGTAAACCAAACAGTCGCAATTCATGAAGCAAGTGAAATGCTAGCGTGCCGGGTACCAGAGCACAACAAAGAAACAAGACAGAGCATTAAAAAGAAAGAGAAAAAAAAAAAAATAGCAAAACAAACGACAGGTGTTCTGAAGAGTGTGTTGCCGCAGGAACATCGGAAGAAAGGATAGACTGGGCAAGGCAAGAAGACCAGATTCATATGTAAATGCTGAAGAGGAACAGATACCTGTTACCTGTGGGGTAGGGTGCTAGAATATAAAACAATACGTACGCAAAACAAATTGTCATTCCAGCGATATTGGGTAGAGGAGCCCCGAGATTGATTGGGAAAATGTTTTTGCCACTAATTTGCTGCCAGCTCTATCGTCGTGGCAGGCGTCGTTTGCACTACGATTGTATTCATAAAGTACAACATTTATTAGTATACTCGTATGCATTATTTTATCATTTCACATAAATATTCTTTCAAGTATGGCACGACAGAGGTATGATGCGAGGTATCGGGCAGGTGTTGGAATGCGTCGTCGCAACAACTTGAAGCAAACAATGCTTGTGTGTGTTCTTTACATGAAACTGCTATTCCACCCATTAACATCCCGCGCAACCAGTGTCCGTGCTGATGCCTCATATCATAGAGAGGCGAGCTCTCTAGTCAGAAACTACGAGACAGAGAGGCACATTACGTTGCAAATATAGCAAGAGGTGATTTGTGATGTGGCCATGAATTGCCCGCCGCAAAGAGCACGTGGGCCAAAATGTGGGAACATGGAAAACCGGCACACCAGGCTGTTCGCAGTAAGGGAAAAAAAAAAAAGATGAACTAGAAAGATGAAAAAGCTGAAAGGTTTTGCGTCGTCGCAACATGTTACAGCATGAACCACAAAAAACATTAGAGTCGGCACAAGGAAGAAAAATAAAAAGTATACTTGCATACGTGTACCTACCAGATAGGGGTTCATCATTTTTTTCTTCCGAGGTGTTCCTCAGTGTTTTGGGAGCTTTTAGGACCTCTCCTCCTAAAACCTGATTTTTTGACCAAAAATAAAATTCGACCGGGTGAAACACACCTATGGCCTAGGTACACAACAAAAATTATGCAAAAAAAAAGCGATTGGTCTGACTTTTTGGGGGTTAACCCCTTTAGAGCCCCCCAAATCCCTCCATATACTAACTCCAAGTAAAGTTGTCCCCCAAAAGGGGTTCCAGTTGTGAAGGGGTCAAGGAGCCCCAATAGTCCAGAAACCATTTACGCCACATAGGGGTATACCTCTATAATTTCGTAGAATGGAATGATCCTTCCCCAATCCCGTACGAGTGAGCCATGACATCAGAAAAATAATAATCCATTTCGTACGTTGCTGTCGTTCTCACATTACCTCGCGTAATCAAGTCCGTGTTCACAGAACAGGCTCCACAGACACTCTCAGGAGCTGAGGAATACCCCCAGGGAATCCATCCGAAAAAAACCCTATCGACGTCACTGCGGAGAAATGGTTGAAAAAAACACTACCAGGTACAGTATAATTTTGTGTATCCCTTGAGAGTTCGTCGAAAATCGTCTTTCTATGCAAGCTATGTGTGATACTCCGATCGCGCGTATTACTGCTGGGTGCGTGCGTGTCCTCGATAAGGATACGAGATAGGTCGGCGACGCACTCCCCTTAGAACTGCAGGCAGTGCGGCTTGTACCACGGTCAACGGGGTGATGTTAATCAATACGTGCGCGGAAAATATAAAACCCGTTTTCGAGCGGGACAAAATCCGACGGCTGTGGAAGGAATGCATCAGTTTATCATGTATATCCTGTAAGTCGTATAACCGTTGAGGGGAGGGCGGAGTTTTGAATGGGGGGTGGGGGCGGGGGGCGGGGGAGCAGGGGGCTTGAAAAGGAGTGGGGGGGGGTCATTGTATGTACTTTTCTCTTGCTTCCCGGGCCTGCCCTGTGGCGACAGGTGCCCTTTGTCTTTGGCAAGGTTGTTCATGTTATCTAACTATCGAGAAGGGACGCGATGGAGGTGGTGTCTCGACTTGTTTTGGCGGGGGAACAAAAACGATGACGGGTCGGGACGGGACGGTAAAACTAATGGAATAATTGATTCTCGTGGCGGGACGGGACAGGGCCGCGGGTGTAAATATTCTCAACGGGACGGGACGGTGGTAAAACCTCGATGGGTTATGTTTTCACGACAGGCACGCAACGTTGAACATATTTTTTCACCGCGACACGGGCAATATATTGATTTACGAGGGCGCGGGACGACGGCAAACATAATTATTCACGAGGGTGCGGGACGGTAACGGTAATTTTTTGTTGACGGGACGGGATGGTATATTGCCACACGGGCGACGTATTTTGGGAATTTTCCGGGCCCTCTCCCTCGACGGGTTGCCGTGCTAGCTCGTAGCTTTCCCTGTGCCTGCTGTGGCTACGTTGTGGTGCTGATGGTTGGCTGCTCTCGTGGCTGATATGTTACAAGATGGTTCTAACTACTGTACGTCAGCTGTGAGTTCGACAACTGTAGGGTGGGTACAAAATGTTCCACGGAGGAGGTGGTTGGGGTAGAGGTGGCGGTAGCGCTGGTGAGTCAGCCAAGTAGAAGATTAATCGTACTCGTAGCAAAGTGTGACGCTTGATTAGTGTTATCGCACATGCTCTGCGGAGATTGTGGTGGGTTTGGTGTTATCCCGAAAGGTCAAGCGAGAATAATCTCCCGGATGCCAGTTTGTGTCCTGGGACGAGGGAGAGGACGATACCCTCTCTCGCGCTCTACCTGCTGGTACACCATTTTCTGGTACTCCATCCTTTGGTACTCCGGTACCTCTGGTTCCGCATCTGCAACGATCAATATCTAAGCAACCATATCTGCCTTGCCTCATGGATATAATCCTTCACCATCGAGATCTCCACGTGATCGACGGTACCTCCGCCCACGAGCTGTCCACTTAGGCCATGCCCATTCGGAATGCGTTCATCCGTGGCGCCGTGCCGATATCGAGCACGGTATTGGTAGCGGTGTGTGTTGTGGCGGACAAGTAGTGCGGCAAATTCGTCACTCCAGCGTTGCAGTTTCGTACCTGGTACCAGTGTACCGTATTAAGAAATTTGAACAAAAAAAATAACTACGTTTCCACACCGACAGCCGGTGTTGACCCGGGAGAATTCGATTTTCGTCCCTGTGGGTTGTCGGATTTTGTCACAAGGTCTAAACCGGGGATGGGGCCCTATCCTCCCCGGGTGCGGCGGGACTGGGAGGGTTGCCCTGAGGGGCAACTCCCTCCGCACGCCGGCGTTCTCCATTGGCCGAGGGCGGGTGGGGGGGCGTCCTCGATCAATGGGATTGGGGATCGGAAAACGCAGGGATGAAAGGCATTTGCCTATTACCTTGTATGCTAGCGGTGCGACCGCCGCTCCGTCCGTGGCGCTGGACTGTGCTTGTGGTAAGATGCTTGACGACAACACGCTACAAATGATGTAGCTCTACTTGTAAGAGCGCTGTGTTCCTTTTTGTCATTTGAGCAGAAGAAACATGTAAAAAACAAACATGCATATACGAACGTATGATAAATAGGTGCAAAACGTGCACGTACGAAACTCAAAAGTACTCCAAAGAAAAGAAAAAAAAACGTCGGGATTGAAAGTATCAGAGCACAAATTATAAGAAAAAATGTCGAAAACAGAGTCAGAAACAAAGAAAAGTTAAAAAGAAGCGAGAAATTCGAAATAACCGATCGAAAACGATGAAAGTACGGAAATCGGGGAGGGGGGGAGGGGGGGGAGGGGGGGTAACAAATTGCAGAAAAACAAAACGATTTATCGAAAGCCGAATCAGACACAAAAACAAAACAAAACTGAGCGAGATAGTCGGGGAAAAGACGCAATGAAGACGAAAGGGATGAAATACGGAGATGAACAAAAAAAATAGACCCCGAAGAAAGAAAAAAAAAAAACAGGAAGGTTCCCCAAAAGGAGTTAGAAAGGCTTTCTCTAGGGAGGGGACTCTGAGAGCGGAGCAGCGCCTTGCCATCAAGTGTGCCTCGGGCATAGATAAACGTTACTGTTGATAAATGTAGGCCTACAAGAGCCCAGAAGTCTCTCACATGGTGGAATAAGCCAAACCCAGCAAACAATGCATTACACCGGCTTCATAAATTTGGAATTGGCCAAACGGGCGCCTACCTTAACACAATCACATTGCTGGCTATATATATGCCTTATGGAACGGGAGAAGCCTCGGCACCGACTCCGCGATGGTCGGCAATGCTCAGCACGCAACGGCCGCGACTCGGCGCGACGTGAGACCCATTTTTGGTGAGGAGGTGTGTCCCCCACCCTCTCTTATCCATGCGGCAAGGCGAGGCTGAAACGCTGAGTCCACGAGGCCACGATAGCACGTTTTTTACTGAAGATAGTATGGGATATTCACTCTGACCGGAAATATGGGGCCTGTTCCGGCTTAAATATCGATATGGTCGTTACATTGCCACCCAGACGTGTTTGCTTGTACCATATATTGGGGATTGGTGATACAATGTGGATGGTATTTTCATTTTATTTTTTGTGCCCATCTTGTTTATTATCTTCGCACTTTTATTTTATCTGTTTCCCTCCGTAGCCACGGAAATCAGAGCCGGGGTCACTACGCAGGCTCTTCTCTCCCCTCCCCACTACGGCACGCGCCTTCAGTTTTATCACAAGAAAACTCCGGCCCTTTCTTCCCCCGTCGACTAGCATCGAATTGTGCCTACCCACACTGCTACATAGACGTTCTCAGCAGGTAGATTCCTTTGATGATTTAGGCTGGAAATTTCACTCACATATCCGACCCATGTAGGGGATTGAACTCCAGAACCAACTCTATCTTGTTTTTATTGTGTTAATAGCAATCGAGGATAACCCCAAGACCACCGGGGCGACCGGCGATACATTACATCTATTTTTGGAGATGCATCATATCAGGTACAACAGCAACTACCACCCCAGAAGTATTTATCATAACTCACAACAGTAAAAATACGCACGAGACTAGACTGCTATCAACCTCAATAGAAGACTGCTTGCTGCAAGAAATTCAGGGGTTCAAACGTCCGAACCCCGGTCAAACAAATTGGCAGACATCAGGTACTTCGGTCGCTGAAAAGACTGCAAATGCGAGAAGGGGGAACATTCCTGAATGTCGACGTAGCGGGGAAAAAATGTTGAAGCCTGCGAGCCATTATGTGGCAAGGCGTATGGCATGCGCCAGGTGAAAACGGAGGGGAGACAACTCTGTGCTGTGAGGTTTTCTGTACTGCTGTGACGAGGGAAACGGAGGGGAGACAACTCTGTGCTGTGTGATGTTTTGTATTGCTGTGACGAGGGCGCCCGGACAGTCTTTCATCGACACCTCACATAAAAAAAGGTCGGAATGGAAGTTTAACCGGAGCGCTGTGATCGCAGGACGATTTATAAGTAAACAAGTTTTGTTTTTCAATTTCTTCCACTTTTAACCACTTGCTTTCAGATACCCCCCCCCTGTCCGGCGGGAGGGGGGGGGGGGGGGGTCTAAACCCACATGATGTACTCATGGGAAAAAGAAAACTTGTTTTCTTCCAAATCGTCCTGCGATCACAGCACTCCGGTTAGGTTTCCATTCTGACCTTTTTTGGTGTGAGGTGTATGATATCCCAATCCCCGGGCACCTTCGGCTGAGGTATGATGTGCTGTGTGTGACCCCTGTGACCACGTGACCGCCACGGCTTGCCCAGAAGGTCGCCGAGCGTTAACATTCATGCGACATGGGTGGGGAAATAAGGCAAAAAGCGTGATGACCAAAAACCACAATTAATGGTATTTAATATTGCCTGGTAAATGTTACACAAGTACCAGGTAGTTCTCAAATGCCGAGGTGGCGGTTGTTTTTGCTGTTATTTTTGAATGAGCTCATCGCCGAAATGCAAGCAAAGAAATTCCGCGGTCACAAGGCAGGCTTCAGCAATTATTTTATTCTTCCATCCCTTCTGTATGATATGATATTGTCTTGGCGTTTTTTTTGTCCAGCTCTCTCCCTTTTGTTCGAAGCTCAGATCCCGGGCCACATATGTATGGGTATAACAGGCGGGTGTCACAGGTAACCCTGTTGCCCACCCACTATGGCGCATCCCTTCGTTTGTCACGAGAAGGGTTCGGCATTTCTTCCCTCGTCGATTCGCGTTGAGACGTGCATACACACGCTAGGCGCTATCTTCAATTTCTGCGCAAGAACAATGGGATTAGCTGCATGCCGGTACATACTTTTGCAACATAACCGCAGTCAGAACCCTAGCTGCTCGCCGTCTGGGACGCACTGTAGTCACACGAATCTCATGATATATTTCCTACAGCATAGTCGGTGTATTGGGTGTTCCAGTGAGGTCCAGCGTTCAGGCCACAACGTAGCCCAAGCTCGATATGCCCGAGGCCGAGATACCTTGATGCTGGACTTCGTGAGAGAAGTTCCACAGAAAAATCAGGTCCACATATGATATCTCCAATATATCTCCTATCTACAGCATGCCAGATGTTACAACGGGCCACGACGTTGATTGAACGACGGGCGATACGTGACAGGTACACAGATCGTTTGTCCTTTAGTTCTTTGGATGGTGTCCGGGAACACTGGGCCTTTTTGTATGCTTCGCCGCGTATCGTCTTCCACATACAACAGAGAGCGCCACGCGCTAGGCTCCTCCTTTCCCCTTGAAATGTAACCGCAAAAGAGCATATAGATACAGATAACCAGATGCTCGCTCATACGCATATGCTTTCCTCGTGGCATTGGCCCCCGACGGTAGCCATATATCTCAGCAAAACGTGGCGCCACGACACCGCACCACGAGCTGTTATACGGTGTGTCCAGAATGTGGGATCAATGATGATGACGTTTTCATATGCGTCGGAACGCCGACAACCCGATCCGAGCGAATTAGCCCGGTTCCAGTTTGGCCGAGTTTTTTTTCTAACTTTCGTTCGTGGGAAATTGCCTCATTTCAACGGCCTCTAGTTTTTGTTGAGCAGGAACTGATTGATGGTGTGCATCGCCCACTATCGCCCTCTCCCTCGTCACCTCTCCTTTTTTGTTCCTTTTCTTCGAGACCGCCGACAATGAACACAACTGATCTCGGAGAGTCTTCTCCTACTCTTTCACCAGCTCTGCGGAGCTTGGAAGCTCATGTAGCCAGTCGGCTGACCCCAACTGAAAGCGCTTGCCTCGTTCTCTTGTGGACTGTGTAATGGTGCCCAAATCGAAGATAACTCCAAGAACCAGAGTCTCAAGTCTAGCCATCCCAAGCAGGCACGTGCTGCGATAGGAGTCGCACGTTTTGGTTTCATTTGTTTCTGATCGACAGAGGTCCTTAACCCTCAACAGCGGAACTTCGGAGGGTGTCTGGTGTGAGAAAACGTCAATTTGGGCGTCCGGGCGCAAATTTTGATTTTGTTTGCCTACACCAGCTTCACCAGCAGAATTTCTTGAATGATCATGGTTTCTCATTTTTCTCGACTCAACTTCAATCGTTTCCGTAGTGTAGTGTTTCTTTATTTCGACGAATTTTATGCCGGTCAGCCGCAACCGAACAGTACTACCCCCATTGACCTGCCTCTGGCAGAATCCACGCCCCAACAACGGCGCCCTCGGCCGTACTGCTTATTATTCCATCAATATTGAACACGGCACGGTAGTGGTTCTCTAGTTATACGCATTCTACGTATGATGACCCCCCCGAACCAGCCCAGTCCTAATCTCACAAACCCCACACGCATAACGAGGGACTGATCCGGGGTCGTCGTCGGACGTTGAAATTATTGGAGTTCCATGCTATGCGCCACCCTCCGGAACGACCTCGTTTAATATATGTGGGGTGGGTGTCGATCGCGGTTGCTTCTGATGTTGTTGCCTAGAGTGGAATGCCGCTCTTACTCCTAGTTTATTATTTTCCCCGATTTGTTCAGGGCCCATCTTTCGTAACATAACATTTCTTAAAACCGAACGCACCCTGTTACTGCGCCCATTAGCGCTGGAATACCAATCGTGTTTCACGATGTTATTGGTTACATATACATGGGCCATGGAGTCGTACATGGGTTTGCTAGTTTATTTTTCTCGTGAAAAACCCCTACCGTAGCGCGAGTCGATACTCCAATCTGAGTATCTATCCGTAATCTCCTGAGTTCACCATGTTTCATGCAGCACGTCGGAGCCCTCGAGAGTAAGAATCAAGGCCCGAACGACCCGCCGTGTCGTGACGCTATCACGCCACATGCGAGTATACTTCGAAGTACCGGCATCAACAGGAACGCCCCGCGGGGAGCTCGAAATCGCGAAATCGACCGTACTTTGTAGTCGCGAGGTTTACTACTACTACCACTGTTACTCACTGGGGAATGGTAGGGAAAACGCCAAAAAATCAAAATCACCGCCATTTTCCAATATCTACCGATAACTACCCACAGATCGACCCAGATCGAACACAAACATAACCCTGGATACAGAGCGCCTAGCAGCGTGGGCAGGCGAAAATCTGTTCGAGTTGATGGGGGAAGAATGGGCTCAAGTCTTCTCGCGATAAAAATGAAGGCACGTGCCGCGTAGGGGGGAGGGGGAAGAAGAGCCCGCTTAGTGACCCCGGCTCTAAGTAACGTCTAGGCAGGGAGAAGGAGAAAAAAAAAGGACACCAGGCCAGGTACCTGGTACCTGGCGCTGGTACATTTTGTGTATGTATGATACATGATACGAGTTGTGATATGTTGAGTTCCGTGTAGTCATCAGGCGGCAGCGAGCAAGATGCTACGGACGCGACTGCGGTTAGGCCCATTGACGTACTCCCACAAACGTTTCAACTAGCACATGGCACGAAGAAAAATGTCTAAAGAGGGCTTGACGTGCCGAAAGGGACCGATCTCTTCGTGGGATAGCACTAATGTCGGGTAGCGTGCAACGAGCATCGAGCGTCGCTCCGGTCATTAGTCAGTGGGCGGTTAGAAAAACTATCGTCAGGAGGAGGAAGTCTTGCCTACGTTGCCGATATATCATGTAGGTTCATAACAACGAATCTTTCATTTATTCAAGTGGAGATGGGTGGAAATATCAGTTGAATTGTGAAGAAAAGAACACTGACGGGCGAAAGACAACAAACACATGCAATGTCATTATCCCTCGAGGGTACCTTACCGCTTTTTCGAGAAAATGGTTGACATACTCTTTAAATTGTATATACCCGAACCCTAAACCAATGAAACGCAACCAACCAAGGTAGGGTGAAACCCCCTTCGTCTCGTACACAGTGTGCGTCAGCCGTCGTCTCGAAAGAATGGTAAGCTCTCTACTGGATTTATCCGTCATCTACGCGTTCATCTACCCACCCATCCACCCATCCAAGTTTTCATCCACTCGCTCATCTACCCATTCAAATAGCTGTTCCGTCTGTCGGACGTCCTCGCTGCTTCATGATTTCATATTCCAACCATTGTGTCGATCCATCCATTCGTCTACCTACTACCATTCGTTCATTTTTGGCACATGCGTTCGTCAGACGATCTCATATCATACCCGGGTATATGATATGTTCCCTATTGACTTTTTAATAACTCGATCGTCCACATCCGTCCGCCCGGAACCCTTGTGCTGCGACTGCTGCGCGAACCAAAAACAGAAAAGTCCTTACGTGTTCAATTCTTATTGATCTCGATGATTTTGTGGGCTCAGGGCGCCAACGCAAAGCGGGCGGAGCAGGGGGTTAAGCAGAAGCAGGGGTTTTGGTAGAAGTAGAAATACCCTGGCCGTATGTATCATACGTACACAGTTTTTGTTGCTGTTTTTTTCTCAGCAATCCCGTCTTTTGTCATTTTTTTTTTTTTTTATTATCCTCCGGCGGATGGGGAAAAATAAAGCTTTAGCTCACCACACTTCCACGTATTTTCATACGCGTCGTGTGTCGATTTAACTCAGCTGCTTTCGCAGCCCAACGCTAGCTGGCGCACCCTTCGGGTCCCATTGTAGGTATAGCGTAAGCTGTCCCTATCAGTGGTCTTCGTTACAACCCCGGCAGCGCAAGCTGCCGTTGTATACGGATGCGTGTGTATGTCGACCCGGCCTGTCCCCTGAGGGTCAGTTTCGGTGGAGATAGCCACCCGGAATGTCATCTTTCCGGGTAGTGTGGGACTTGTGCAAGCTCACCCACTAACAAAACCCCTGGCCATGGGAGATGGCCTTCCGCCGGACTTGGTCCAGTTACGGTCCACCCTACACATTCGGGCGTTGGTCCTCGGACCTAACCCTATTGTCATCACACTTTCTCTTTCGCCTTTCTCCCTCCGTAACGTAGCCCAGATCCGGGGCCACAAATCAGGCTCTTCTCCCCACCTTCCCCCAAACGGTATGTGCCTTCAGTGTAATCGCGAGACGACGTCAGCCTTTTGTTCCCGCATCGACTCGCATCGGATTGCTCCTACCCACGCTGCTATTAATAGGCGCCTTCAGCAGTTGGATAGTTGGTTCCCTTAACTTTTTACTTGAGCAAATAAACAAGAAAAAAATGACCCATTGTGGGATATTGAACTCCAGGACCAACTCTAGTAACGTTCTAGGGTAACCACTAGACCACCGGGGCGAGTGGTATACAATAATATCTGTGGTATTATAACCGGTCGCCCCGGTGGTCTTCTAGTGGCTATCGTCGTATGCTACTAGAGTTTGTCCTTGAGGTCAGATCTAATATCAAAGTATTATAGTGGGTCGCCCCAGTGGTCTTCTAGTGGCTACCCTCAAATGCTACAGTACTAGAGCTGGTCTTGGATTTGAAATCCCAGGTGGGTCGGACGGCTGTGAGTTTATTAAAAAAAACAATTCAAAACAAAAATCAAATGCTGAGAGCGCCTAGCAGTGTGGGTAGGCGCAATTTGATGCGAGTCGACGAGGGAAGAAAACACTGATTCTTCTCGAGATGAAAACGAAGGCGCATGCGGTTGTGGGGAGGGAGGAAAGGGCCTTTTAAGTGGGATCCGAGTTACGTGTATAACAGGAAGGAGGAAGAAGGAAGAAAAATGCAAATATATAAAAAGGGAGAAGCAACATGACTAGTAAAATATATGGTATACTCGGAGCAATATTATTTACGGGGAGTTTTTTTTTTTTTTGCATCCCATTTATTATTCTTGCACTAACTCGCGCCCTCCCTCCCAGTAGTAAATCAGATCCGGGGTCACATAGCGGGCCCTTCTCTCCCCTCCCCACTACGGTACGTGCCTTCATTTTCATCGCGAGAATTATCCAGCATTTCCTTCGCTCGTTGACCTGCGTCGAATTGTACCTACCCACGTTGCTAGGCGTGCTCAGCAGTTGATTCTTTTTTGGCATGTTTGCGAAATAAGTCAGTCTCACCACGGTGGGAATCGAACTCAAGGACCGACGCCAGTAGTATTCGAGGGTAACTAGACCATCTATCCATCCGCTTTGATTCACTCAATTTCAAGTTGGTTTTCCTGTAGTTACACTAGCACGTCTTCCCTTGCATCCCTTTCCATTATTTCCTTCTTCCATGTATCCTGTACACGGCGGTAGAAGGCCGGTATAAGAAACGCCTGCCAAAGTAGTGGAACAATGTCTTGAGACTCTTTGGAAACCCTACCTCTACAAGTAGGATAACTATTTACTTCCTCGACGGAATTCGCTTTTGCACCCTGGTAGAAAACAAATTGAGAAACAAAATTTGGTAGGCACATTCTTCATGACGATACAAGAATACGCAGTGATGGCCTTTATAAATATATATAGACAATATATATTTCGTCCGTAATGTCGGAACAGAGTTACTGAAAAATCCTAAACAAATGTTAAAGCGTGGTTCCTTAAGCACGAAAAAATGTTTTGCGAAAAAGCCCATCACGACTTCTCTTTTTGCAAGGTGATGAAGAAGAACGAACAACCCCGCCGAAGGTCGTTTTCTAACTCGTCTTCTATGATGCGCAATAATGCACAAGGGTGCAAAAGTTTGAAGCCGAAAAGCTCCGTCTTTCGCTGGAACCAGCTCGTATTTGTCCGTCGATCTTGTGGCTCACCCATCCACATATCCACCCGCTCTTCGTTCCAAGTTCTTCTATGGCTGGTTCGAGTCATTGGCATGATGATCAAGACGAACGGGTTAATAGTTGACGGTCAATCATAGCATATGTATCACAGAGTAGTGATGAGCCTACGAAGAGGGAAGAAAGTGCTGAAGTTTCCTCCCGATAAAAATGGCGGCGCGTACCTGGAGTGGAGAGGGGGGGGAGAGCCCGCTTAGCGAACCCGGGTTTGAGTTGCCTCTGGAGGGAGAAGGAGAAATGAAAGATGAAAAGATGCTAAAAGGGATGAGCGAAAAATTATATGTGCTACTCGATCCGTTTCATTTATTGTTGGCAGTCTTCTCGTTGTAGAGGTCTAGGCTCGCGGCTCTTGGGGCTCTCGGGCTACCACTATTTACTCACCGGCTGAAAAGCAAAAATACGATACACACCCCTTCGTAAATAGCGATGATGTATGTACGTAAGCCATGCACCATGCGTCCCTGTACCCAGAGTATTATAATACAAAGTATTGTATTATATACACATATTATATTATATATACACACCCTGATCCCACCCGCTATGATTTTCGATTTTCGATTTTCGATTTTCGGGCCTATGATTTTCGATTTTCGGGCCTATGATTTTCGATTTTCGGGCCTATGATTTTCAATTTTCGGGCCTGTAATTTTCGACTTTCGGGCTAGGTTGGGGCTAAGGCTTCTGGTCGGGCTGGGACCTGGCACCTACTGCTGTAGTGCCGGACGTGTCAATATACTGAATAGTATACGTAAGTAAATTAAATAGGGGTGCAAGGTTTTCCGTACATCGACCGCTAGGGGTTCATATATATGTATGCATATATATAGACTATACGAAATGGTCATATATTTTCGCTCACCGTCACTGGAAGGGTCGTTCTCTTTGTCTCTCTTTCCGTTACCGTTTGTAATGCACAGAAATATATTGATTTTCTTTAGTCGTATCGAAAAAGTATCAGCACAAATGTGCATGTATTCACAAATCGTTCTGAAAAATCGTAGGTGCAGTTCTTGATTCATCCACTTCGAGTCAAAGATGTCGGTTGACGGTCTAGTATTGTTCCGTCAAGGCCTCGCTAGACGTAATACACTGGTTTTGGTATGAGCCGGTCCGGTCCTCGACGGCTGTCAGTCAAGAGTCTAGCGTGCCGCCAACCGAGATATTTGCCTCGGACGCCTTGCTACATATGTAGGACGTATGTGTATTGCAGTAGGGGTCCCCCACGAAGGCGGTCTGAGCCAGGCGGTGTCCCGATATAATGCGGTCGAATTCGCCTGGCGCGACTGGGGAATTGCACTAAAATACTCATAATCTGGAGTAAATTAGGGCGGCTTCCCCCGGAAAGGCGGTCATATTTGCTCTGGGACATTACCGCCTTACTGGGGGACACCTACATAGTGCATGTGGCTGTTTTTTTTGTTTTTTTTTCCCCGTTCCATCTCGTACTATCTTCGCACTTTTTATTTTTCTCTTTTCTCCCTCCGTAGACGTAACTCAGGTCCAGGGTCACCAAGCAGGCTCTTGTCCCCCCTCCCCACTACGACACGTGCCTTCAGTTTTATCGCGATAACAATGCATTCAGCTTTTTCTTCCCTCGTCGGCCCGCATCGAATCGCGCCTACCCACTCTGCTCCGCACTCTCACCGGTTGGTTCCTTCGATTATATAGTTTATGCTTATATGCTCAAAGTCCGACCCACGTAGGATTAAAACCCCGGAACCAACCGTGTTAGTAGTATAATAGCATTCGAGGGTAATCACTACAGCATTATCGATTAACTCAGGTGCGGGGGATGCAGGCAGGCTCACGGGGAGAAGACTCTCGATACCCGTGAGGCCATCACGATGGGAGAAGAGGAGAAGATGGAGATATCACGATAAAATATGTGTCGACGTACTAACTAAGAGGGGCTTGCCCCGTTGGTCATATTTGGGTACACGCGATCCCAGGCCGCCAATTCATTGTACTCCTTCGGGAAACTACGAGTTTCCCCCCCGCATCCCCCGCAGATGTCACCGTCACACAAGAGCAGTGCACAAAATGATTATTATGGAGAATCGTCCTGTTGACCCCGACAACATCCACGGGAGTCACCGACCTATGTCTTTCATGAGGATCAAATGTGTAACGCGCGCGAACGACCTCCCGCAAATGTTGTTGTATATTAGCGAAACATAGATGTACCACACGCAGTTTGCTTGCAAACTTGAGTTTCAACCACTCAATCGGTCGTACTCACAGTCGACGTTTTTCAATTTTTGTTTAAACTAGTGTACCAGGCATAAAATCAGACTTGTCCGCAAGCACGAACCAGCACGCCGGGGGGGGCTGGTCTGGTAAGTGTTTGTTTGTATGTTCTCACATCATGGCGTTTGCCCACCCAACAATGATGTGCACCGCCGTGTTTTTCGTGTTTATCAATTTTTCGATCGCTCGTTGTCACGAAGTTGACACAAATATTTAATATTTACCAGGTGTGATGACGCTTTTACTTTTATTTTATTTTTTCCCCCGCAGTGAAAAAGAACCCAAATAACGAGAAGTTTGTATCGACCGTCTTAATTAAGTAACAGGTTGGAGCGGTGGGTCGCAACAGGTAGCAATGATGATGCGTTACGCAGACGACGTCTTCTGCTGCGCTGTCTCTTTGTTTTGCGAGTTATTCACCAAGTCGTCTCTGCCCAGTGTGCAAATGACATCATGACGACAACATATTCAGCTGCAGCAGGTGGGGCGTTGCTTTTAGCTTTTACGTTCTATGTTCAGTATCCAGGTCTTCTCCACTCAGCAGACACACGACTGTACCATATATACATCGGCGACGTTTTCGGCTGGGCTGTTTCGCCCAGCAGGCAAATGGAATGACCATGTCACGTATACGAAGGCGATTTCTTCCGCTCTGCGTGCTGCTTTTTTGTATGTGTTCACGTGTCTGCCCGGCAGACATACGGTGTAATGTGTTCCTGGAATGCCGTTGCCCCTGCTTCCTGCCCATGCGTCCGCATCCGCCACGATGAGGCCACCACGTGCGGCCAACTGCAAGCATCCCAGCGTTCCCGACCCCCTTTTGCCATGATGAGCGAGATGATGATAAAACCATCGTCGGCTACCTCGCTTAAGAAGCACAAGCGTTTATGTTTTATGTGCCAACGAGCGAACGAACGAACGAACGAACGGACGAAGAAAACCGAATAAGCGTTTTAACGTTTACACATTGAGAACGAAAACAAAATAACAGAAACTATATTCCGGGAGGGAAAAAATGACGCAAAGTCGGGAGGAAATCATTGGTCTTTCGCCGTGTTTATAGGTTCCACTATAATCGGCGAATGGGCATGAGAGCCTACGTATTATGCAACACATTCGACCATTTTTTTCCTGTGGGCAATGGTTTTTGATCGCTTTCGTTAAGCGTTGCCGCGTCTCAGCCGCAAAAATCTTATAAATATGCTGCCTTTTCCTCAAGATTCATATAAGCCCTTTCGCTCATCGATTACGGTCAATAGAATTATTTTAAGTGTAAACCGATCCGTCTCTATCTTTAGACTCGCCGCTGAACAGCTAGAGAATATTATAAACATAGGAAAGCGGTCCTTTGAGCGCCCCTTTTTTTGCATTAGTATATACGCCGTCCAGGCTAGGATTTGTCCTCGTTTCTGTATCGTGTGCATCGATGATGAAAACGAAATAATGTCTTGAGTTAGTATGAATTCACTAAAACACATCTGTCTTTTCCTCCTTGGCCATCTCCTTCGACAAAGGCAGGGTCGACATTGACCTTCGCACTAAAACTGCAAGGGAAAACGAAACATATGTATCTACTTTTTTTTGACACGTCTCTTTTACTCTCCAGCTCAACTCGTAGAAAGGAGGGTTTTGTTCTCGGCGACATTCTCGACAAGCCGTGGTCATAGGCATCTTCTCTTCTTTCCCCCGGTACGGGCCATTACTTTCCTCGCTCATAGGGTTCAGCATTCGGGTCGTTCTACTGCTGTTACACGGACGAAACAACAAACACGAAGAAGGTAACTGCTAGTTTCGCGGACAATGTGAAGACATTTTTTCATGGCATCTTTCCTCATGTTGAGCAGCCATATGAAACGTTCGTACAAAAAACGCTGTTTTTTGGGGCGGGGAGCTATCGTAGAATCAGTCATTCCCACTTTTCAGCTTTTTGTAATTTTCGATTTCCATCGAGTTTTGCCAAGACGCGCTCTCGCGCTTTCCGATCGTCCATTTCTACGCAAGAAAAAGTCGAGCGTGAACGAGGGCGCCCGATTCTTTTTTTCCGACACCTTACGTCAATTTTTTCAGCTTCGAAACTCCTGACGGTACCTGACACCGTCCCCTCCCTAGAACGCTATACTAAATCCTATATATATAAACCGAACGCATATACTAGATCCTATATAAACATATGAACCGAACACAGGGGACGGTAAATAGCTGTCCCCCCCCTCCCTGCTAGATACAACGTCTTCCATATTTCTAAAAACGCCATACGTATTAAATCCTACATAAAACCGAACACAGGGGACGGTAGAGAGCCGTCCCCCCCAACCCTGCTAGATAAAGGCCTTCTTTCACAGAGCGACCTTGCAGTGACGGTGACTCCAGCCGTAGTGAGTGGTACGAAGTAGTTACTATGAGCTCTTCCCTATGATAGGTGGAGCAGGAGACTCCGAAGCGCCGTGGGATCTCCAGGTTTTATCGCGCGGTGCGCGGACAATAGCTGCTTCCTGTAGCTGTGTGGTGAAGCCTTGACACCACCTATATCCTATCTATAGGGGGCCTGCTGTCCGGCATCAAACTTGTACCTGTGGTACTTGTGAAGTACCATGATGATGAGGTACCACGAGGGTACCACCAGTGTATACTTTTTTTGCCTTGCCTTACGGCCGAGTTGCAGCACAATCGCTGCTCTCGCATATAGGCGAACCTTGGCGCTACAGCAGCAGTGACGCTTCCCGCAGCTGCTAGATAACAGCAATCGAACACTGCGAGCCGTTGCCTTGTGTGTGCTGACGTCGCCGTTGGAGAGAATTGCGTACCCTGATTTGATGAGGCACTTATTTCGTTGGTGGACCCCCTCCCTGTTAACTGCGGTGGCAGTGCTGCACAACACTGCTCTACTATATCGGTAGCACTTGACTACCTCGGCACCAACTCCATTGAAAAGGCGTCCGACGCCATTGACACCTCGTCTGCTACCTGCGTTTGTTTGTGCATGTCCTGTACACCGCTGCTGTGTCGCCACTAGCTAGTCGCCATTGCCGAAAACATATAATATATCGTATACTATGTATACCTGGTACATATATATACGAGGGATGTGAGATGTCACGTTACGTTGTTTGCCTTGATGGGAGGAGGGGATGCCTCTCGGAAGGATAACGATTGCCACACTGACCATATACAAAAAAAAATGAAAAGTACGTAATTTTTTCTTTCGGACCCCGGGGGGGGGTGGAAAGGTGTATGCTATCCAAGTCCGCGGGCGCCATCGGCGTGAGCATTGGGCAACAAGTGAGAATTGTACGCAAGAATAGGGACGAGAGATTCACCCTTTACTACTCCGTCGGGAATGCCGACAAACGGTATATATATACAAGGTTCCCCTTCGGGAGGTGGACACGTGCCTCCCGGGGGCGACGCAAGTCGAATGACTACAACTGATGATGAAGCATTTATGCAGAAGGTGTATATCGGAGGGATGCGTAGTGGAAAGAATGTGGATAATATAAGATATCACAGACATTTGGAGGAGGAGGGTTGGGATATTGCTGAGGCTCGGTGTGATAAGTTATTCGAAAGTCCACTCCGTATAACTGCGTGGCAGCAATTAATTCTACGTTTGTACTGCTGTCGCTGCTGTTAGAGGAATCATTGGTGTCAATTTGTTGTTTGTTTTCTGTGTCCAGTATTTTTTCCCGCGCGCTTAAACAGTTAAACAGTTTATACCGATGTTCGTTGCCGATATGGTCTGTTGTGTGCACATCGTTACTTTTGCTCGAGTTGTGTTGCTACTTTATATCTCTTTATACAGGTTTCGCTACTGCTGTATGGTAACCACCGTGTCAATTGTGAGGGAGAACTCACAGTAATGACATAGTTCACGTCGTTGCAGCGGGTACATATACACCGCGCCCGCGTCTAGCAGTGCGGGAAAATTCTCTACATTTTGATGCCACCCCGATGTACGTGCGAGGACTAAAGTTCCACCGTGTGTGTAGTAGACGTATTTAAACCTGACGATATGCCTATATTTTTGGCTCTAAACCAAATTAAGCCCTATCGTGTTTTAAATGTCTAAAAAATAGGTCTATTTTATCGACTTAACGACCACGGCAGACCACGGTGAGATGTGGATTTTGCCAAAATATGCACTTGGGCACATTTTGGCCCAAGTGCATATTTGAAGCAATTTTCCGAGTATTTTCCAGCAAACAACAGCATTTCAGACGACAAAAGCTCGAGGAAACATCAGACGCTCTGCAGCAGCAGCACAGCACAACACCCACGCAGTAATTGCAACGCTCAACCTAGCAAGCCGCTTGGTGTATCCCCAACCCGGGTTAATCAACCTGCGTGTACAACACCATCAGAAACGTTGGCGGTGGTCAGAGGCGACCCACTCTCGGGGAGCGGCATGCCTCTACGTACTGTTACTTGAAAAGGAGTCCTTGTTCATTCACGAGGATCGAGCGCACACACAACACAACACACCACAAAACAAAACAACACAGCACAACACACAGACAACCAGCACCCCAACAGCCAACCCAACTACAGCACAACTAGCCGGTGGAAAACGCCCGCGAGACTCCTCCTACCCTGGCGTTCTCTGCGTTCAGAGAACTGGGACTCTGACATAGTTCGTCGCGCGCTCGTGCTCCTGCTTTCTCGTCCTGAGAGGCTGTCATTTTTCGATGACACATTTTTTTTGTTTGGTTCTTGTGCCCGACGTAGCGCATGGCCGGAGCTGCTGCTGCAGTTTACAACCCTGTTGCCTCTTTCCCGCGGATGCCTACATTTCGAGGGTGGAAATTGAACCGGGTTGAGGGCCAGTCCTGCTGTGCTGCTGTACTTACGGCCACACTGAGGCACACCGAAGGCGGCAAACGCCTGCGAGGTATCCTACATATGAAGCGAGTATGGAGTACGAAGCACTCAATGTTTTTGCCAGGCACCAGTTATTTGTTTTGGCCGTTTGTTCAAGCTCGCACAGCATGGGCAGGGGAGGGTCTTTCTCGAAGTTTCCACCCACTCATGTGCTGACTCATGACATAAATCCTCGTCTTGCCATCTGCGTCTGGAGTAGTGCAGAAATATCATAGTCTATTTTCAAGTAGTTTGATCTTTCCTCGGCTTTTCTTTTTATGCGTACTGAAAGAGACCACTATTTCGAGTTTTAGACATATGGTGTTTTTTTTATGCGTTTAAGGTCGAAGTATCGAATGGCCTAGCTCTTCCAGTTAGAAGTACTTAAAAGACCTAACCTCGAGGTTTAAATACGTCTAGTGTGTGGTTGCCCGGGGACAGAAGTGTCTCATACCCCGCAAAATAGAGCCAGTCTCGGCGGCTTTCCGCGGCCATAGCTCGCGCCACGGACGTCCCATGAGCCCGGCACACGGCTGATAATATATCGACGGGTAGTCTGATCGCATTGCAGAAGAAAGCACACCAAAAAACTCTGCGCCGGCGGAGAAAAAGGGACGGACTAGGCAAAAAAAACAAAATGGTACATATGCATATGCCTAGGTGGCATCCGGAGCCATCCGAGCGTGCATTTGGGTTTTGCATAGATACGGAAGCATGCATATTCGTGTTCGAATCGTAACATGTAACCCGACACGTATGGTACGTACTTGGGAACGTCACCGACCAAGAATAGGCGAAATAATTGACTCTGTTTTCTTTCTTTTTGAGTCGGGTCTCCATATCAAGCAAGCCGGGCGCGGCGATGCCAGCCCCGGGCTCAGGACCTGCTGTGAGTTGAGGAGTGAATTGTATTTTGGCGCTACTGGGTGGGTGGCTCGCATTATCGCAAAGACTTGTCTCAAATAGACTTACAGTTTCACTTCTTCTGAGTGCGCAAAACCGACAACTTTTCGAGCTTATTTTTGGTTTCTGTTGGTTTCATTGTTGCCCAGGGATTGATTGAGGTTTGACTACGCTTTACGGCAACAACAAAGTCTGCCTCAACGGAGAGTGGACCTAATTAACAAAAAATAACGCTTTTACGGGAAGTGCGAAATCATGGAGCAGAATCGTTCATACAAAAAAACAACTTATGCAATCGCCAAGGCTAGTCCAAGCAAGGCGGCGGTAAGGGGGGGTACGTTAAGGTACGGCCTTGAAAGGCTCCATAGCCAGGCCATAAGAGGTGGGAGTGAGTTTTGAGGACGAAAATACGTGGGAGTGTGGTAAGCTTAACGATTTCACAACTGGGAACCCTTTTGGGGGACAAAAATACTTGAAGTTAGTATAGGGAGGGATTTTGGGGGCTCTAAAGGGGTAAGCTTTATGTTTCCCCATCCGCCGGAGGATGCAAAAAAAGAGAAGAGGGTTTTGAAGAGCCGCATCTTCGACTCATGGTCTAGTTTGTAGAACCGGAGTTTCCCCGAATCTCCCATATTTCTGCATATGCGGCTCATCAGGATGGGATAGTGTTGAGGTACGGCCTTGAAAGGCCTGCAAGAACCTGATTTAATAGGTAATTGGCCGCGTTCGCATGATATGTTGGCGTCATCTATCAGGGGTAGCCAGGGAATGAAACCGAGCGCCTCGGCGCTCAAAAGTCATCCGGGGCTCTGGCGGAATCTACTCAAGCTACGTGTCTTCTAAGGCTAAGGTAGTGAGTACTCCGAGGACCTGCTCAATGGGCAGACAAGACCTGCGGGGGACACTCCGTGTCCCCGCTCAATACCCTTGCAGTTACCCGCATTTTCCCTACCCGTAGTGAGTTTTAGTCACTCTCACGACGGGTGACTATCTCACGGACAGAAACACTTTACTACGTAGGCGATATTTTTTTGGAGCAGCTCGTAGCTCACACCATTCCGTTGCCGATTCGGTTCGCAGAATAAACAGCACGAAAGCTTACGAATACCGAAAAATTTGGAATAAAATACTTGCAAAAAAAAAAAGACCGTACGACGTAGGTAGCCTTGGTCGCATTGGACTATTCGCTCAGTATTAACGGTAACAGATGTTGTAGCCAGCCGGCGTCCCCGGTTGTCCTATGGTAACGGAGATACACATTATTATTGTGTATTTTCAACCATTTCACCCCAATGACGTCATTGTGGGGAACTCATCGGTATTTTTCGTATGGGTTAGGGTTAGGGTTAGGGCTAGGGTTGGTTTCATCCATGGTGAAAACACACAAGATAAGAGTAAGGAGCACTACGTAGATGGGTAGTCGATGGATTCGGGCATGGTTGGGTCAAACCAGGCGATACAGCAGATTTCGTAGTCACGTCAAGGCCATCATAGGTGGGCGAAAATGCAAGTGACGACGGTGTGGGTCCATGCTGGACGCCCCACCTCGTTCACTATTAATAGCTGTCTTCTCTATTTGCTACAAGGAGGGCTTAAAGTGTATTTTTTCATTTTAGTGATACATACTGGTAGTGAGTTTCGACGAAATCTTCGATCTCACAGCTGAAGTGTATTTCCATTTTTATAAGTTGAGTTTCAAATATTCCATCGTTCGTACGCGTAGCTGACGTTTTTCAATTTTTATAAAATATAGTCTGGGGCATGCTGTACGCCGACGATGCAGGCGTTGTGTCTAAATCGATGGAAGGTGGAAGGCCTAGCGAAGACGATGACTGTCATTGTCACCATTTTCGAAGCAGCAGGACCCACCGTGTCCGAAAAGAAAACGGAGACAATGCTGCTGCGCACACTCCACCAGCTGCTCCCGACCTCACCGCTCGTCGTCGAAGCAGCGGGCCAGAGGTATAAGCAGACGATGCAGTTTCTGTACCTGGGCGGTCTTATCGACGCAAACGCCGACATTAGCCAGAGACGAATCCGACTCGCGTGGACATACATGCTACGATCGTTTCAAGCGGGAGCTGTACGATATGGAGGATGTCCCGTTCGTGTTAAAGGTGCCTTCGTGATTATTGCTAAAAGACTTCTACCCGTTCTTCCCTTGTCGACTCACATCGACTTCCACCTCTCTGACGTCTGATCATGGATTCTCCGGAGGGTCGCTGAGAATGAGACCTGGTACCTGCCATATATATAACCCGTAATACGCGCGATCGGAGTATCACATCCAGCTTGCAAATATGAGTTTCGACAAAATATTCGATCTCACATCTGAAGTGTATTTTAATTTTTATAATATACCGGTGTTGACCTCGAAAGCCAAAGCGATGGTCGAAAGAAAAGAAAGAGTACAGTAGGTGGCCCTGTATAGTGGCATATAGTGGCAGGACAGAATTGTGCCACTATTCAGGGCAGTGCCACTATTCGATATAGTGGCACTATTGCCACTATTAGACAGTCTATAGTGGCAATATTGCCACTATATCGAATAAAGAGCTTCGATGTTCACGCTGTACACTGATTATTCGCTGTTGTGTAGGTAAAGCCGTGCATACTGTTCCACTACTCGTGGTTGATTTGTGTGCAGCAGTATCCGCATGAAACACATGAAATGACCGTTGATTATCCAACGGTTACCGAGCCTTCTGTGGTCAAGACCTGTTTCTTCTGCGCAGGCAGACCACAGGAACCACGTCCAAACGCATTGTATCATAGGTGGCACATCAATATTTTTCGTCCGGCGGGCAGTGTAACATGGGGTTCAACATTCAACACTACGAGTAGAACGCATGAAAACAGCAACGTAGAGACGCGAAACTAACTGAAACAGCCAGTAAAGAAAATTCAAACACCCCCACCCCGGCGCATCAACCCAACCACCACGAAGCTCTGCAACTGCTGTAGGCTTTACTCGTGCCCGTCTTTCTCTCCCAGTGGTTTGTTTGGGAGTTTACACAGTTCTAGGTCCGCGCAGGCTGGCATGATACGTGTGGCGCCCACGGCTGAGAGTGTGTGTGGGCAGGTGTGGTACAGCAGTAGTGGGGGCCCACTACTTGGAACTGCCACTATTGGGTGTGTGTGATGCCCAAAATGCCACTATTGAGGGCCCCGTCCTCAATAGTGGTAAAGTGCCACTATATCGGGTTGAGATTTTGCCAGGAGATTTTCATGCTACTATATAGGGCACTTTACTATTCAGGTTGCCACTATACAGGGCCACCTACTGTACAGAATATGTCACCGGGAGGTGTTCATTTCATTTTTGTTTGTTGCAAGTATTCATATTGTACGTCCTACATACATGCGTTGTGGTTTTCTCACATTAACTCTTGTCGATAATCTAGAGTCCGTGGTCACACAAAGGCGCCGGAGCCCTAGGAAGATCCGAAAAACCAAAAGAAATCAAAATTCGTCCAGGATATACTACGCTTTCCCGCCAAAAACGCACGAAATGGAAAGAGGCGCACAAGTTTCCCTAGGGTATTCCTCAGCTCCAGAGAGACTATGTAGCCTGTCCTGTGACCACGGACTTGATTATGCGACTTAATTTGAGAACAACAACAACAACGTATGTTTGTATGAAACTAGTGTGTAGTAACACCCAAGGAAATTGTACGAAAAAGCTGTCAATTGTTTCGTTGGGGTATTGTATCATCGTTTCCGGTGACATTTTCGTTTCTGTGTCGAGACTTTTTGTTTCTGACCTTCTCGCAGAAGACGAAAGATAGAACACGAAATGAACACCATCGTACTGCTGAATTCCGTGAAAAAACAAAAACTCCCCGGCGAGACAAAAGAAAAGAAGAAAAAATGCACGCGGAGGAAATTAATTGCGACGTTTTATTGCGTTTCACCTTTTTAGGCGTTTTGTACCAGGTGGAGGGCTTTGCTGCCGAGCCGCTGCCAGCGATATGACACCTTGAATTGTTTCATCTCATTCATTAGGTACTTCGTTTGACGTCCGACTATTACGTACAGGTGGAACCTTTCTATCTATGCCACTCGTACCGCCAACTGCTGCGGCTGCTCGGAATGTGATGTCTTGGTACTTTGATTTTTCCGTGAATTTATTTTTTTTCTTTTTCTTCTTTTTTTCTTTCCCCTTCTTATCCTTATGAAGGGAGTCTTGCATGGCGGGTAGGTGACGAGCCTGTTTTATTTGGCCCTCCCAGTCTTCCTTCTTTTACTTGTTTCTTTTTTCCGGGGTATTTTTTTTTTTTTTTTTTTTTCCTTTCTTTCCCCCTTGCATGTCCATTTTGGCTCATGCTCGGGGTATGTTTCTACCTCCCGTGCTTTGGCTCCCCTTTTTATTTATTTATTTATTTATTTTGTCTTGGTTTCTTTCGTTGTTTCTCTCTTTTACAAGGTATTTTGGTTTAATGAGAAGAACACAAAGGGGGGAGGGGGGGAAACAGGAGGAGTAGAAGGAAAGCCGTCCAACGGAATGGGGGCAGGGGGGGCAACAGGAGGAATAGAAGGGAGACCGCGGTGGACGAAGGCAGGAAGGAGATGGCAGACAGGGTAGCAAGGTACCAGGCCGACTAGTAGGTACATAGCACTTTTCGTCTTTTTCTGGGGTATTTTTTTTCCCCTTTGTTCCCTCCTTGCGTGTGTGTGTGTGTGTGTGTTCTTCACATTAAACCGTTCTTCTACTCGTCGACATCCAGCACACCCAGTGTCCGTACTGATTCTTCACCCTAGAAAGATCAGCTCTGTGGTCACAAGCCACGACACAGAGATAATGCATCGTAATGCATTCGACAACGCAATGTCATGCCCTAGTACTGGGTACGACAGGCACAACATACATACGTCAGCAACAGAAATACATTGGAAGAGAGAAATACGAAATAAACAAAAACAAAAACAAAAACAAAAAACACAAATAAAAACAAAGATAAAAATAAAAACAAAAAATGAAACAAACAAAATGAAGGGGAAATCGAAGAAACAACCCAACCGGAAAGGAGAGCCAAAGCTCGGAAAAGAAACATGATAAAATGAAATAAAATAAAGTAAAGTAAAACCAAAATAAGATAATCCGAACACGAGCCAAAAACCTGGACACGCAAGGAGGGAACAAAGGGGAAAAAAATACCCCAGAAAAAGACGAAAGGTGCTATGTACCTACTAGTCGGCCTGGTACCTTGCTACCCTGTCTGCCATCTCTTTCCTGCCTTCGTCCACCGCGGTCTCCCTTCTATTCCTCCTGTTGCCCCCCCTGCCCCCATTCCCTTGGACGGCTTTCCTTCTACTCTTCCTGTTTCCCCCCCTCCCCCCTTTGTGTTCTTCTCATTAAACCAAAATACCTTGTAAAAGAGAGAAACAACGAAAGAAACCAAGACAAAATAAATAAATAAATAAATAAAAAGGGGAACCAAAGCACGGGAGATAGAAACATACCCCGAGCATGAGCCAAACGTGTCCAGGTTTTTGGCTCGTGTTCGGATTATCTTATTTTGGTTTTACTTTAATTTATTTTATTTCATTTTATTGTGTTTCTTTTCCGAGCTTTGGCTCTCCTCTCCGGTTGGGTTGTTTCTTCGATTTCCCCTTCGTTTTGTTTGTTTCATTTTTTGTTTTATTTTTATCTTTGTTTTTATTTGTTTTCTTATTTTGTTTTTGTTTTTTGTTTTTGTTTTTGTTTTTGTTTATTTCGTATTTCTCTCTTCCAATGTATTTCTGTTGCTGACGTATGTATGTTGTGCCTGTCGTACCCAGTACTAGGGCATGACATTGCGTTGTCGAATGCATTACGATGCATTATCTCTGTGTCGTGGCTTGTGACCACAGAGCTGATCTTTCTAGGGTGAAGAATCAGTACGGACACTGGGTGTGCTGGATGTCGACGAGTAGAAGAACGGTTTAATGTGAAGAACACACACACACACACACACATGCAGCGGTGATATCTGCTCGTATGCTTCATGTGAAGAACACACAGGTAGTACCTGAATATAACCGCTATCGGCATCGTTCAATAGAATATTATTAACATATGTCCAGCTGTACCAGACACAGTGTGGATCAGAATCAGATTATGAAATGTTTACTCATGGGTGAAAAGCGAAGCATGATGATATCATATACTCCGAACGACGAATTAAGAATGAACACCCATCAAAAATATCGCAGGAGACGGGATGAAATTTGCAGATTTTATGAACATCCCCCCTGGCGATGATGATGACGATGATGATGATGATGATGATGATGATGATGACGATGATGATGATAACGATGATGATGATGACGATGATGATGATGATGATGACGATGATGATGATGAAGATGAAGATGATGATGATGATGATGATGATGATGGGGTGATGGGGGCGATGGCGCCAACACCAAAAAGTTCCAAAGTCCCTTTCCTCCGTCAGGGAGGGTACCTTAAAATGGTTGACATCGCATCAACCATCGTCTCGAAAAAGTGGTAGGCCCCACTGTCGTCAGGAGCCACTACTATAGCATCAGTCAGACGTAGCCACCCTTACGAACCCCCCCCCACCCTCACTCCATTTTTCGCCCCTCTTTTTGCAAAGTCAGTTCATTGACAAACCCCCTAAAAAAATGAAAATGAACCAATTAGTTACACCACTTACCCCCCAATATTAATCGAAGTCGCCAAATCCAGCGCTGTCAAGAATAGCTGGCGTGTCCTTCGATTTCCACGGTGACGGCAGCGCGAGCTGTCTCTGCCGACGTTCAACGTGGCCACATCAAGCAGCTCAGCACCCGTGGTCTACGGGGGCGTGAGAACCTGTCAACCCGACCTGATTCCTGGGGATCAACCTCCCCCCAAGTACTACGTCCCGTTCCCCTCAAGCCATGTTACTCGAAGCAACACTGTCTGCTGCTGATGATGGTGTCTTCGTGTTTGTCTGTCTTTGTGTGATTGATGCTCCTCTCCATGCTTCCCCGCAGCATCCCATCCCCTCATGGAGATCTCTGGTCTATGGTGTAGACACCGTCGACCACCAGATACGTTTTTTTTGTTCTTACCATCACCTTTACTCTCCACGTCAACCGGTCAGAGGTTTTATTTACCCTCAGCGACCTTCTGGACAGGCCGTGATCACAGGTATCGTCCCTTTCTCCCACCGGGTACATGCCACTTCTCAGCTTTTTCATGCTCGTCGATTTTCATCGATTTTTATGGCAACTCACGCTCTCGCGCTTGTCAAGAAAAAAAGTCCCTCTCGAAACGAGTGTTTATTCGAGAGGTTTCCAACCCCCATCATTGGCTTTAGCAGGGACGAGATTCGCGTACCACTCCACAGGAGACTTGTCAAATACACTTCCGCACAACGCACATTGCACATTGCACACCTACTCTACCAACCACCACCACTGCTACCACTAGCAGGAGTACGAAGAGTGATGCTACTTGCATTTTTACCGTTAGCTCTACCGCTATGACGTTACTATTATATTAATATTATAAATAAATGAAGTACACACCAGCTGTATGAGGTGGAAGATTTCGTCGAAATTCATCTTTGCAAGCTGTGTGTGTTGCCCCGATCGCGCGTATGTGTCCTCATAAGGACACAGGTCGGCGACTCCCCTTAGAACTACAGTGTGGCCTGTACCAGGGTCAACAGGGTGATGTTAACCAATCTGTGCGCAGAAACTATAAAACCCGTTTTGAAGGGGGGAAATATCTGACAACTGTAGAAGGAATGCACCAGTTTATCATGAATATCCTGCAATTATTATAACCAGTGAGGGGAGGGCAAAGTTATTATGGGAGGGGCAGAGGGGGCGGGGGGGTTCAAAAGGAGGGGGGGCGAATCAATATGTGCGCGGAAACGATAAAAGCCGTTTTTGAGGGGGACAACATCTGACGGCTGTGTTATATTACTAGCAACTCGCACATTTAACGACGACTAGAGAACGGGCCTCACCAGCAGCACCAGGCATGTTCTTTCCAAAAAGCAATGTACATTACGACAACCAGAAAACGGACCTCGCCTTCCATGAGTCTGTCGCGGTTGCTACATGACATCAAGCATTACCAGCAGCAGCACATCAGCAATACAAACAACGGAGAGACGTGTTATCTCAAGGGCGTGGGCGGATGTGTATAACGTTTTTCGTGCAATAGACTTGCTTCGTCCTCTGGGTGATCGGATTGATGAACAAAGTGCATGCCTTCTTGCTTCCCAATGATACAAAGGTGGACGACATCGCGAACCAATCAATGATTGACGTCATGTGTTTGCAGAAGGCATCTCGCGTTCCGTCCATATGCCAACTAGCCACTCTAGGCACACACACTTATCGCCACGGTTAGAGGCGTGGCTTTGCCGCTAGTACGGTCAATACCAATATGTGGCGGCGGGTAACATGCATGTTGCTACTCGAGCCGTAACATGTAAACGAAATATTATACGAGACATGGGAACGTCACCGACTCTGGGGCTGATAACACTTTATTGCTCTCTTTGTTATGGAGGCGGGTCTCTCTAGCGAGGCACATGTGCAGCGATGCTGTCCCCGGGCTCCTGCTGATTTCGGGAGTGTGGGTATGGTGCTCTGGGTGAGTTGGCGAATCGTGGTGTCTTCGCGACAACGCGAGCTTCCCCAAACACCAAAAACTGCATTGCTGGACTCAGCAGGAGCCGCGGGGCAGCATCACTGCGCACTCGGCTCGATAGATAGACCAGAATCAATAACGAAAAGCGAAAACAGGGTGATGATATACACACGTCGTAGTTGGCGGTGGCCACACGTCTCGTATGCCGGTTACATGTTGCGGTTCGAGTAACAACATGCAAGCCTACGCATTTTTCATCAACGTTGAAAAACGTCAGATGTGAGTACGGCCTATTGAATGGTTGCAACTCAACTGTGCAAGCTGCGTGGTACATCTATGTTTCGCTAACATGCAGTAGTTTGTAAAAAACCCGTGAATGCGTGTTTATCTCGATGTCACCGTTACTGCTCTTACCATTATTACTCTCTATACTACTTCTACGGTTGCTACCACTACTAGTTGCGCTGCGACTACTGCTGACTTTTTTGCTGTACCGTCCCCACCACTACCACTACTGAACTACTAGTATAACCACTGCTACTGATACTACTACTGCTGGGGCTACTACTGCTGCTGCGGCTATTACTACCACTACTATCACCACCACTACTAGTCTTAAAACTGTTATGTTACTACTGCTACCGCTCGCACCGCCATCATCAGCACCATCACCACAACCACATCACTACCAACCACTGCTACTACTACCGCACCACTACTACTGGTAGTACCATACATTTTATTTTTGGCCATCCGACAATGTGTAGGTTGAATGAGAATGAGCGTCCATTACTCATAAACATGTCTAGCAAGAGGAAAAGTGATGCTATTGATCTTGTTGGGGCCCCACGCATAGCGACAAAAACAAACGAGAAACGTGGTCATTATCATAGCATGTCATCATCATAGCATGAGTGCGCATCAAAAGTTAGCTCATGCTACGCGCGTGTCGTGCGGCTTCCTTGCGTTGGAGTCCCGCCTTCAAGCAATCGCCCCTTTAGAGCGCCAAAACCCGTCCCTGTTCTAATTCCAAGTGATTTTTTCCCAAAACGGGTTTCCAACCGTAACAGCGTCAAGCTAGCAGCCCTTGTAGCTTCGTGTGGCTGACCCTTCGCTCGTCAGTGTTATTCGTCAAGTTTTATCTCTGAAGTTCCCGTAGGGGAAAAAATAACGACGAAAATTGACGATTACGGCATCATCGGCCGTTGCTGGTTGTCGATGATGTACCATGGTGTCCGATCGACAACAATTCAAAGACTCGTACGGGACGGGCGCAGCATGATCCTACTCGTGCTGTTGCGTGCTCACGCTACTGGTAAATTCTTCAAAACATCCCCATCATCGTTTTTTGTTTTCGGTTCAGATCTCTTACTCGAGGGTCGGATCGTGCCAGGGTGACCTTGTTCCGCCGGCGATGTTTGAAAGCCTCCTGACCCGACTCGACTCGACCCATGAGATTTGAGCACTTCCTGACCCGACCCGACCCGACCCGACCCGACCCGACCCGACCCGACCCGACCCGACCCGACCCGACCCGACCCGACCCGACCCGGCTCGATCCGCACTTGTTTTTTTTGTACCGCCTGATCCGACTAGCGGGCCGAGT
This sequence comes from Undaria pinnatifida, assembly GCA_012845835.1. NCBI lineage: Eukaryota > Phaeophyceae > Laminariales > Alariaceae > Undaria > Undaria pinnatifida. The sequence continues at coordinate 10,926,051 of JABAKD010000021.1, read as the reverse complement.
GATGACCGGCGAAAAGCCCTGCTTTTCGTTAGTCGATATACATGGGCCCAAAAGAGTCAATTGAATTAAACCCCTCGTCAGTATTCCATAACCAACACGCCCCCGACTGCCTTCTATTTGTGCCCTTAACACGAACCAATCCCCGTGCCGTGTACCGTGCTGTTTACCTCGGCCCGAACGTTGTTGCCGACGAACCTGCCAACTTGCCGACGAGCAGATCAATGAACGAGCGGAGGAAGCATACGATAAGCTCGACGCAAAGCTGAATGCCATGGACGCGATAATGGTGCGTATTGATGTTGGTGTTTCTAGCGTTGGTGTAGATTATTTCTCAACGTGGATTTGAGAGCGGCGTGCCATGGTGCTGGTCTCGTTGGTTCTGTTTTTGATGGTGTTTGGAGCTGGGGTCGGTGTTGGTTTTGTGGACGCTGTAGGCAGTGTTGGTGTGGGTGGTGGTGGTGGTGGTGATGCTGTTAGTGTTGGTTGCGGTGGCGGTGTCGGAGATATTGTAGTTTGTGTTGGTGGTGCCAATGTTGATGTGTTGACATCGGTGTTGGTTTACACAGTATGATTCGTTCCGAGGCACTGTCCCTGCAACGTTCCTCGACATTTATGGTGGTAAGCTGGTTACAACTTGAATTTACAGTACACCGGCGAGAGGTAACAAACCAAGTTTCGCCGCATTTTGTATTTGCACGCATGCGCCTAGAATAAGACGCTTAGTTTACTTTGGGTGGTGACTACGAATCAACCAGATGCTAGTCGGCTGCAGCGTCCATATTCAATATTGGTGGTAGTATTTGTGCTGATGGTGGTATTGATAGTGCTGGTTGAAAATAGCTGCGGTTGAGGACGCTGTTGGTGATGGTGCGCTGGTGTTCGTTGGTGTTTATTTGTATTCCATGTTGGTGTTGATTGATACCTGGTATATAGCTGTTGGGTTTGTTGTGGCTATTATAGTTTTCGGTCGTTTTAGTTGCTGGGTGGTATGTACCAAGTTGTTTTGCGATCTATAGCATCAAAAGCTATTCCGATGACGATCACAGCAAGGACGACAGCGGCAATGATGACATATTTGCCACAAGCAGGGCAAAAAAGATATAAAACATCCGCCCCCCCAGCGCCACCTACCCTACCCCCTCCCCTCACTCACGTCAATGCTCCCTGCTCCCTTGGGTTCCTGCCTTTAGCGCGTGATGTGTGATGGTCTGTCTTCGATTCGTGCTCTGTGATGGTCAGTCTGATTGTTCAACAGTGCGCGATGCCCCCCCTCCCGCACGCCCCTAGCAACCCTCGTGTTATTTCCTTCCTTTCACGTGCACTGCCTGCCTGCCTGTGTGGTTGTCTGTCTTGATTGGTACTTTCATGCCTGGGCGCATGATATTAGACAGTCTGAACATTCTCTTACGTCCCTGCTTTCCTTATTTGTTTTTTCTTTGTCCTTCGGCGGATGGGGGGACAAAATTAAGCTTAAGCTCACCCCACTTCCACGTATTTTTATGCATGCCGTGCGTCAATTCAGCTCAATGGTATTCGTATTCCAGCGCTAGCTGGCGTGCCGTCTTAGTTCTCGCGGCAGTGACAGCGTGAGCCGTCCCTAACTTTTCGTGCGTCCTGTGTGACTGTCTGCACGATTTGTTCCGTTGATGCCTGCTGTTAGCATTCTGCTGGAGGTTTCAGCCTTTCTCTTGTGTTCCTCCCTTCCATGCGTTCTGTGCGTGTGGTCTTGTCTAATTGTTCCGGTTTTTGCCTTGCAAGCACTTTATTGGGAAGGAGGAAGAGGATGACGACTTCCGGCAACTGCTCATCGTTGTAACGGACGGTCGGGTTGTCGACGAGACGATAAGGTGAGACTGCCACGGGGGACGAAGGGCAAACGGTGCTTGATATGATACGATAGTTCTCTCGATACGATCTGTCGAACGTCCAATATTTCACATGTTGATATAATCTCCCCCGCGAACATGGACATGAAGTCACGTCCTGAATCATTGCCTGGCACAAGGTAAGGATTCGATAAATTTCGCCCCCCACCCTCTGAATGCTTAATTATCGTACTCGACTTCCAGGTACCCTGGTTTCCCCAAACGGGGGTCCCGGGATAGTTTTTGTTGCGGAAACGATCGATGCGATATGTGCACAATGTCTGATCTTTCAATGTATCAAAACTAATGGCGTACAGAAAACTTGTACTTGTACGCAATCGTTGTAACTTGGAACGGACGACCAGGTCGTCGACGAGAACATAAAGTAAGGATACCAGGGGACGTAGAGCAACACAAGCTCGAAGTGATTAATCAAAAGTTCGACATTCGTACTTATTGAAACCGTCGCTACGGCACTTAAGTGTATCCCCCCCCCCCCGACGCACTACCCCCACTACCCCCCTTAATATATATATATAATAGTTGGCCTCGGTTGGCACCGACGCCGCAAAAAATTATATATTTATTTGAGGTCGGCGTTGGTTGGCAACGACGCTGCAAACCATGCCAGTCACTGCGTGAGCTAGACAGCCACGGCGTCGATTTTTGTTTTCTTCTTCTTTTGGCGGTCACCGTGATGGTTATAGAGTTGAGATCATTTTGTACGGGGTGGAGAATCCTAACTCCGCACAAGGGGAATGATCGCATCACGTAGTGTGAATATGGTAAGGCACACACGGGGCAGTTACATAGTAATACCCATTGCTGTCTCTGGAGTGGCCACATCAAAGTAACTCATTGGCGCTGTCATCCATATGCAAGAAAGTGGGCACAAGGTGTCGAAGTCCGTCTTACGAGCGGTTCTTGGAAGGATGTTTCATGCAACTCGCCTAACACCTCACGGAGCTTCGCGCTTGGTGCACGCAATGTCTGCCTGGTTGATGAAAAACCGACGTGCTCCGTCCCGGCATAGTGGGGATGCGAGGGTCTATGGTCATAAAACCACTACGGTCATGCACAAATTGAGTACATCCCCGACACGCACACGTACACAACCCCCCCCCCCCCCCGCCCCACCTAAAATCAAAATCTGCCAGATTAACAAACACTACCAGACAGGTGATATCACCTTATTGCCTTTCAAGCCATTTATGCCGTAGCTCCGATTAATTTATTATATGGTATTCAAGGTCAAGTTAGCGTTCCCCTCCCCGCCCCCTCCTTCCCCGCCACCCGCATCATCGCCTAGACCCAGCACCACACGTATTTAAGTAACTTCCTACCTGGTGTGCATTTATGCGACATAAAGCGGTTGGAATCCCCCCCCCCCCTTCGAAAGCTCCGCCCTCCTGTCACCGGTGGTACGACTTACAGGATATACATCATAAACTGATTCATTCCTTCCATAACCGCCAGATCTGTCTCCTCAAGGGGTTCACCCTTTCCGCGCACAGATTGAGTTGCCCTCGCCCCCCGCACCCCCTCCCGCGTCCTTTTTAAACCCTCCGCCCACCCGCCCCGGCCCCCGCGCCCTTGAAAATTCCGCCCTCTCCTCACCGGTTGTACGACATACAGGATATACATGTTAAACTGATGCATTTCTTCCACAACCGTCAGATTTGTCCCCTCAAAAGATTAATAGTTTCCGCGCACAAATTGTTGCCCCGCCCCTTTCCCCCCCCCCACTCCCTCTTGTTAAAACCCCGGCCCCTACGCCCTTAATATACCCGCCCTCCCCTCACCGGTTGTACGACTCACAGGATACACTTGATAAACTAATGCATTCCCTTCCACAGCTGTCAGATTCCCCCCCCCCCTCAAACTCGGGTGTGATGGTTTTCGTGCACAGATTGGGTAACATCACCCTGTCGACCCTGGCACAAGCTACACTGTAGTTTTAAGGGGAGTCACCGACCTACCAGACATGTCCTTAATGAGGACACACACCTAGTAAGTATAATATGCGCGATCGGAGTAGTATCACACACTGCCTGCAAGTATGAGCTTCGACGAAATCTTCGATCTCACAGCTGGAGTGTATTTTGATTGTTATTTATCTATATATATAATGAAAAGAATCGATGCTTCGTCTCGAAAGATCGATATTTCGATAAACTCCGAAAACTTTCGATACGACAGATCGAAACTTACTGGTCGATATTCGATGCAACCCGAAATTCCCGATGAAACGCACCAGGTGTTGAATCTTGACTTTTCGATGTTTCTCGAAACGTTCGACACCATGTTCGAAGCGATTTCGACATAGCGAAGCTATTGATAAGATACAGTATTATACAAATGAAAATACACTCCAGCTGTGAGATCGAATATTTTGTCGAAACTCATCTTTGCAAGCTGTGTGTGATACTCCGATCGCGCGTATCACGGGTTGTGTGTCCTCATTAAGGATATAGGTCGGCGACTCCCCTTGCGACTACAGTAGTGTAGCTATCAGGGTCAACAGGGTGATGTTAAGCAGTCTGTGCGCGGAAACTATAAAACCCGTTTCTGAGGGGGACAAAATCTGACAGCTGTGGAAGGAAATGCATCAGTTTATCAAGTGAATCCTGTAAGTCGAATATCCGGTGAGGGGAGGGCGGAGTTATTGAGGACGTGGGGGCCTAATTTTGATCAAAAGGGGGGCGGGAGGGGGGGAGGGGGGGGAGGGGACGGGTGGGGCAGGTCAGCTTGTGCGTGGAAACTATGAATCCTTCTTGTGGGGGAGGGGGGGGGGATGTGGCGGGGGAGGCGGGGGGCGGGGGGGGAGGGCTTTAGGTCGCATAGATGTAGGGGTTTGCTATACGCGTGGTGCTAGGTCTAGGCGATGGTGCGGGTGGTGGGGAAGAAGGGGGCGTTGGGGGCGGGGGTGGGTGGGAATTGCAGCAGCGGCATGGACCGCTCTAAAAAGATAACCAAGCGATGTCCAGGGCGTGGAAGTGTTTATTACTCTGGCGTATTTCAATATTGATGGGGCGTTTAAGCGAGAAGGAGCAAGAAAAAAGAAAAATGGGGCGGGGGTGGGGGGGGGTGGGGGGGGAAGGGGCAAGCGGGTTAGGTCACATATAATATTGAAATACACTCCAGCTATGAGATCAAGGATTTGGTCGACACTGATGTTCGCAACATTGTGTGTGATCCTCCGATCGCGGGTATTAATCATATATGTAGGGGCTTGCTATACGCGCGGTGCTGGATCTAGGCGATCGTGCGGGGTGTGGGGAAGGAGGGGGCGTTGGAGGGGGCGAGGGGGGATGAATGAAAGCTGCGTCATGGATGGCTACAAAGATAATGACGCGATATCAATTGCTTAGAAGTGTTTATTACTCTGGCCGATTTCGATTGTAAGTGGGGCGTTTGAACGAACTGGGCGGGAAACAAAGGGAGGCGGGGGGGGGGGGGGGAGGGCGGAGATGAGTTGGAGCTTCGGCATGGATGGCTAGATGGATAATGAGATGATATCAGCTGGCTGATTGTGTTTACTACTCTGGCAGATTTTGATTTCAGATGGGGCGCTTGAACAAGAGGGATCGGGGGGGGTCGAAACTTCGATATTTCGACACAGTATATCGATTTTTTTTATACGATACCCAACCCTAGTTCGCGTGCACGATTTTTCTCTTGGCGCCTTGATCGCTCCCACGTTTTTTTGTTTTTATGGCGCTTGCCTTTCCCTTGTGTAATCCGAGCACATAGTGAGAGAGATGCAGATTGTCCCCTGGGCTTATACGTATTATGGCTAGCTATCCGACGTGTTCGACGAGGGAAGAAAATGCTAAACTCTTCTCGCGATAAATGTAAAGGTTTGTACCGTGGTGGGGAGGTGGGAAGAGGGCCCGCTCTTTGACCCCAGATCTGAGTTACCACTGGAAAGGAGGGCGAGAATAGTGTGCGAGGATAATAAATGGGATGAAAAGAAAAATGCTAGCTATTATTTTAGCAAATTGGGTACTTTTATGAGGTACCACTGCAGTAGAGTAGCTAAAGAGACTTTGGTCTCCATCAGAAAAACGCAGAGCCAGCTTCCCCAGCTCTCGTCGGACGCTGTCGGGTTTCATTGATATCTTGCAGTCGCGATAGTCCCACGGCACCCTCCCCTCCCTCCCTGACTCTCTCCCTCCTTCCCTCTCTCCCTCCGTCCCGCCCACCTACCCCCCCTATACTGCTTTAGAATTATCGAACGAGGCATTGAGGCCATGCGAGAGCTTATCCACAGGGGGAAGGAGGCATCAGATGCCGCCAACACCACCCCCACCACCAGCCCAAACAAGGGCGTGAACAGCAACTTGGGCGGCACGGGCAACAGTGGCTCTACCTTACACCATCGCGTGAGCGTTTCCCCCGCGGCCACGACGCCAGCTGGAGAAGAAAGTGAAGTGGGAGCGGCGCGGGGCATGCTGACGTCGGGGAAAGCGACAGCAGCAGCGATGGAAGCGGCGGCGGCGGGTGGACGGAGCGGCGGAGGGGATGCTGGTGATAAGAGTCGAAGGTATGACTGCACTCGCCGACCCGCCACCGCCAAAAGAAGCATCAGTTGCCTGTTTTCAAACACGAACTGACACCGTGCCACGAATCTTGTTGTCCGTCGACACCCCCCCCCCCTCCATGAGTACACCCCCACCCCCGCTGGATGACGTGTGGCTATCCATGAAAAATTGATGGCTTGGGAGCAGCCTCCGTGGCGCGAATCCTGTTGCCCCTGTTCTGTGCGTGTCGGTTCATAACCAGTAGCATACCAACACCCCACCGTCGCGTGATTCTTGTTGCCCATCTAACTCCCTTCCCCCACTCGATGAAGCGTGTGTATCTATTAACCAGGAAAACCCATCGAACAGCCACCAATAAACAAACCGTGTTGCCTATCTACCCCCCCTCCCGGTACCGGGTGGCATGTGTCCACCCACCTCATGATCAAGCAGTAGCCGTCGAATAGCCGCCCTGGCGCGAATCCTGCTGCCCCTCTAGCCCCCGCCCCCCGCTTCCCCCGTAGCTGGTGGCCACAGACGGCCACACAGGAAGGAGGTAAGGCAAGAGCAAGCAATCAATAATATGCAGTATATGGAAGAAAGGTACTCAGCGCACAAATGTTGGGGGTGTCTCTACTAAGAGTAGAAACGGTGCTCCGCCTCGAAAGGGATGCGAGGTCCACGGCCAAACGGCTCGAGGCAAGTAGCAAAGGGCAACGAATGAGGGCTCTCCCCCCTCTCCCATTCCCACCTCCTGTTGGACGGCGTGTATACACATGCGTTTATTGTTAGTGGCCCACGAACAACCACCGTAGCGAGTAATGTTGCCCCGTTGGAGGCCTACGCACCCCACCTGTTGCTATCTAAGCCTAGGGTACGAAACAACTGCCTTGGGGTGAATCCTGTTGCCCCTTTGACCCCCCCCCCCCCCCCCCCCCCCCCTTCGCCTACAGATATACTGGAGTAATAGTTGGCCTCGGTTGGCACCGACGCTGTACAACATTATATGTATATTGGGGTTGGCGTTGGTTGGCAACAACGCTGCAAAACATGCCAATCACTGCGTGAGCTAGGCAACCAGAGTGCAGTTTTTGTTTCGCTTTTTTTGTTTTTTGGCGGTCACCACCATGATGGTTGTCGAGTTAGATCATATTGTGCGGGGTGAACCCTAACTCCGCACAAGGGGAATGGTCGCGTCACGTAGTGTGAATATGGTAAGGCACACACGAGGCAGTTACATAGTAATACCCATTGCTGTCTCTGGAGTGGCCAGACCAGAAAACAAAGAAACTCATTGGCGCTGTCATCCATAAGCAAGAAAGTAGGCACAAAGGAACTAGGTTCGTCTTACCAGCGGTTCTTGGAAGGATGCAGTTCGCTCTTCATGCGACTCGCCGAACACCTCATGGCGCTTCGTGCTTGGTGCAAGCAATGCTTGCCTGGTTGGTGAAAACCCGACGTGCTCCGTCCCGGCATAGTAGGGGTGCGAGGGTCTATGGTCATACGACTACGGCCATGCACAAATTGAGTACACCCCGTCCCCCCCTTCCCCCCTTTCTTTTTCCAACGACCACCACCTACGAAGGGTCGGCGAGTTCCAGGTTGCCCGATTCAGGCAGTACTTGAGGCAGGCGAAGGCCGACGACGACATGGGACTGTCCAAGAACGGAACGATTACCTCTCAAGGGGGCAGGAAATACACCGGCAGCGACAGCGGCGTGGTAAGGGCGGGTTATGCCTTGTTCGGGAAGTTTGTATGCTGTCTACGATTTGTTTTTTTGCAGTATGTATGTACGGTATGCGCTATGCGTACTGTACGGTCTGTTCGGGAAGTATCTACGTGCGGCTTACGGTCTGTTGGGGCATTTTGTATGCGCTGTATGCGCGCTGCGCTGTTTTTTCTAGTAACTTCGCAAGGCTGCGAGCTGGCTGGACTTCACGGCCAGGGGCTAGTAGGGTAGCGGAGCAAAAACCAACTATCGGGCAGATTGTATGCGCTGTATGCGTGCGCATTGTGTCGTGTGTGCTGCGTTGTGTGTTTTGTGTGCATGTGCGTGCTGTGTATGGAACGGCGTCCTCTCTTGGGGCGGGGGGGTATTCAATTTGTGCATGGCCATAGTCGTATGACTATAGACCCTCGCAACCCTACTATGCGGGGACCGCGCACATTGGGTTTTCACCAACCAGACAGACATTGCTTGTACCAAGCGCGAAGCGCCGTGAGGTGTTCAGCGAGTCGCATGAAGGGTGAACTGCATCCTTCCAAGAACCGCTCGTAAGACGAACTCCGGCACCTTGTGCCTACTTTCTTCCTTTTTGACGACAGCGCCAATGAGTTCCTTGGTTTTCTGGTGTGGCCGAGGGGGGGGGGAGGAAGGTCCACAGCGCCGGCGGCTCGATAAGACCGCGTGGTCGGCCTGTTCGGGCATTTTGTATGCGCTGTATGCACGCTTTACATATATGTGTTTCGCCTTGTGATAGGGTCGATAGCGACGGTGGCGCGGTAAGGTCGGTTCTTGCGGTCTGCTTGGGCAGCTTGTATGAACTGTATATGTGTCACCGCCAATCCTGATGACCCACTCACAAACCCCTGACGAAATCCCACCACTGCCACCCAACATCCACACCCCCGCGAATTCGAAAATTAACGTCTCTCAATATCCGCCCCTCCTCGCGCGATCGCCCTCTCCTCTACTCCTACCCGCCTTTCTCCCCGTGTCTCCCCCCCTCCCCCCCTCCCCCCTCCCCCCTCCCCCACCTTCCCCCATCCTCTCCCCCTCCCGCCCACACATCCCGCCATGTATAACAGCAACGACGGGGGGGAGGGGACGAAGCTGGACACTCTCCTACCTATTCTCGTTCTCCACCCATGGTACCAATACAACGACCCGTGTTTAGGCTGGGAAGGTCGATGGGATCGGAGCAGCATTGGGCTAGCGGCAGGCCCATGGAGCGGGATGGGCCGCGTTGGGAAGGCTGGATGGCCCCTGTTGGGGGTGGTGATGGTGGTGGTGGTGGTGATGATGATGATGGTGGCGGTGGCGGTGGCGGTGGTGGCGGCGGTGTTCGTGTTCGTGGTAGCGGCGGCGGAGGCGGAGGCGTAGTAGGCGAGTCAACCTCGAACGGCTTCTGGCGGGGTCGCGATGAACCACCGCCACCACCACCGCCACCATCATCACCCTCAGCATCGTCGTCGGCACGGAATGAGCTGGTGTCGATCACGCCACGAGGAGACTGGCGCGGCGAACCTTCGTACCGCCCCCCTCCCGAAACAGGAAGAGCCATCACCACCGCTACCGCCACCGCTACCACCACCACCACCATCACCACCACCTCAGCCACCGTCGCCAACCCCGCGACGAGACAGCAGGCGTTCAATCGAAACCCAAGGGTGGGGGCGGTTGTGTGCAGGGAGGTTTTATCGGATGAGGTTGGGCCGCAGGGGAAGAACGCCTCAAGGCTGGCGGCAGTAGAAGCGATGGCGGCTGCGGCGGCGGCTCGGCGAGGTGAGAAGATGGGGCTTCTATTGTAAGGAAGGCCAAGGGGGTAAACACTTCGGATGTATCACGATACGAATCACGATTTGACGCGTGCTACGGAACTATTAAGGTATACCACTTTTTGGCCCGATAGAGGCGTTGAGGTATACCAGGTACCACGTTTTGACTGGAACGGTTTCTGACTGACGGACGAGCTCCTTAACCCAAAATCGGCGGAAAATTCGTTCATTTCTCGCAAAAAAACTTTCATTGTGTACCTAGGCCCCGAGTCATCCCACGGTACGAGGGGTTCCAGGTTTAGGCCCAAAAAAATTCTGGTCGGTGTCCGTTGAGCTCCTCAATTTGATGAGCCGGCGGTTAGCCTGATACTTTTACGGGTCCAGTTGCTCTAGCTCTAGGGCACAGAAGTGCTTCTCAGGTTGCGCGAACGAGTGCCCTCGAAGTCATGTTTCGGGCGAGATATGGAGTGTACTGAGTTCCTCCCTCGTGTTACGAGTCCCTGGCAGAAAGTTGGTCCTGCGTCCCCTAACACTGTGGGATGAGTCGGCCATGGCGTTGTTGTGCATCGGGCGGCACTTTCGTTTTTTTCTCGAAAACATTTTTCTTGGTTTTTTTTTAGCAAAACCGGTGCACCTCTATGTCGCAGCATGCGTCATCTCTATGGCACCTTGATCAGGTACTGCTAGATCAGGTACTGCTAGATCAGGTACTGCTAGAACAGGTACAGCTAGATCCGGATCTGCTGTTAACAGGTGTTGTGAAGGATGTGAGTAGGCACATGTCCAACCGAGGAAACATGGGCTAGATCACAGAGCCATCCCACGGTACACGTGCGGCAGAAAGTTTCTGAGCTCGTGTCGCTCTACAGTAGCTCCCCCTCAAATTATCTTTGACGAAATCGCCGGTTTCGAAACAAGCTCCCGGCCGCACCTCCTGGTTTACGGTGCCCCTTGCCCCCCCGACGCCATCGCTCGATAATCCCGTGCAAACAAGTGTTTGAAGATTGTTTTTTCGTAGCTTCCTTCCTCGTGTCGAGAAGCCATGACACGTTTATAAAAAAAAATCGCTGGTTTAGGGGGGGGGGGGGGGGGGGGGGAGCCATCGTAGCATCAGTCGCGAGCTCGCGACAAATGTAGCTCAATACCTCAACCAAACCATGACTTCGAAAGGCAGTCGTTCGCGCAAAATCCGACCGAGCTTCTGTGCCCTAGTCCTCTTAACAATTGGTGCTATTGATAGTGTAGTAAAATGTTTACGTTAATCGGTGCTTCCTCTCTTGAAGAGCTCAAAAAACAAAAAAAGAAGAGCAACCCTGCCGTGGGATGACTCTACACAGGAAACAAGTACCAGGTATGCATACCAGGTCTATACCTGCCCTTGAATCAAGAGATGGAGGTCGGATTTTTTCCATGTGCGAGTCTGCTGAGCCTTTCTCTCCCGTCCCCGCGTCCCTCCCTTCCTCCCCCCCTCCGTTCCTCGCTACTACCAGGGAAGAAAGAGGCCGAGAGGCAGCAGCAGCAGCAGCAAGAACAGCAGCAGTTTGTCGACCAAGGCGAAACCGGGCGATCGGGACGCGACTCAAACCAGCATGCATATTCTCAAGGAAATCCGCGTTTGCACTCGGAGTCCCAAGTACACCCGGACCACCATCCGCACCCAGATCAACGTTCGGATTCGCTCTCCCATAGGCGTCAGGGTCCGAATCTTGATTCGAAGCTTCATGCGCATGGGAACTCGCACTTTTACGACGCCAACGAGGGAGGGGGAGGCGGAGGGGGAGGAGGAGGAGGCGGGGGGGGGGGAGTGGGAGGCGGGGGCGGGGGCGGCGGCGGAGGAGGAGGAAGACGCACCGACGGTCTGTTTTATCCCGGTGAGACCCGAAGCTGGGCCGAGGTGACGCGAGAGCAGAAGCCGCGCGTGGAGAAAGAGCTAGACAGGAGGTGGGGTCGAAAACGAGAGAGGGAGGGAGAAGCAGGAGACGGAGGGGAAGGAGGAGGAGGCGGAGGAGCGAGAGGGTGGAGAGGTAGCGGAGCACGCAACGCTGTCCCTACTCCCGCCAACACCACCGCCTCCGGCTCGTCGATGCCAATCCCCACGTCAAGAATGCCTCCACCACCACCACCGGGGCTGTTGCAGTCGTCGAAGCGAACGAGGGTGGACTCGGGGGGGCAGGGGCTCTACCTGTGTGGGACCACGCGGGGAGGTGGGGGCGGGGGGGGCGTTCCCCTCTGGTAGTGATGGGCATCCATCACGCGTGATGTAATCACGCGTGCTTGCTTTGCTTACGACTGATTCTTACCCCGATAGCCCCCCCAAAAAACCAGCGATTTTATTTAACGAACGTTTCATGGCTGCTCAACACAAGGAAGGATACTTTAGAAAACGGCATCCATACATTTTCTTGTGTGCAAAGGTCTATCGATCCATGACGTCGGGGTGTCGAGGGACACCGTATTTCAGAAGATACGACCGGGAGCTGGTTTTGAGACCGGCGATTTCGTTAAAGAAAAGTTTGGGGGGCTACCGTGGAACGACTCTTACCTGCTTTGTTTTATTTACTTGCACGGAGTGAGGCAAGGCGAGGGGGGGGGGGGGGGGGGGGGGTATGGGTGGTGGAGCAGAACCTAAAAAATGCATGAACAATGCGTTTGTTTTATTTTATTTTTTTTTAGGTGGTTTGGTTTTTTGTAGTGGTGTCTTTTTCGGCCTATTTCTTGTTTTGTTATTGTTGTTTTTGTTGTTTTCGTTGATTGTTATCTTTTTCGTTTTTGTTTTTGTTTGTTCTTGTCGTGTTTTCTCGTGTTCGTTCCTTGCTGGTTCGTTTCTTCGTTATCTTGTTTTTTCGCTCTTTCAACCGTTTATCTTTTACCTTCCTTGTTTTCCATTTTCTCTGATATTTTTTCCATGTTAGATTTCTTTCTCTTTTTTCTTCTCACATAAGCCCCCATTTTCGGTGGGGACAACCATTTGCTGAGCTTGGGGGCACGTACCCTCGTCTCGCCACCCACTCAAGGGCGGAGGGAAGTCGATCTTCGAATGCAGTTACCGTTGCCAGCATCCAAGGTGGCGGGAAAACAGCTCTCACGGTTCCATGCTATACACCAGGTTGTGCTTTTGCTAAACGCACGCCACAACCACTGAGCTATCTGTCTGTCAGCGACTGACTGTTTGCTCAGTGGTTACGGTGTATATATAGCATTGCGCGCACAGGACAGATCAGATAATCGTTTTCTCGATGTAGATCTGTCAGGGCAGAGTTGTTCATTTATTCACCCCTGATCAGTATGATCCGTGTGGTATATAGATCATTTTTGCATAGTGGGGGCCGTACGATCTGCATATTCTGGCTCACGTTTCCGGGGTTGGATTTGTACCGTACAGACCATGTCCAACAAATGACAACCACAAATACGTGGTGCAGACCATTCAGATGGTTGCCTGCGCGATCGATGTTTACATCGGCGGCGCCGTTGGGCATACACTGTGCTCGGGCAAAGAAAATGTTGGATCAATATACGTGTAGCATGGTATCATGTACCGGTTTGATCTTATTTAAATGGGAACGTGGGATGCCGCTTGGCATGGAGTAGGGTCCCTGTATAAGGCGATGTCCCGATATATGGCGGCGTCCCGATACAAGGCGTTCTGAGCAAAAGGCCGTATCCCGACATAAGGCGGTATCCCGATATAAGACGGTCGAGCTCGCTTGGCGCGAGTGGGAAATCGCACTGATAACCTTGAACGAATAAATGCGGCTTCCCTCAATAATGCTGTTATTATACTGTTGCATGCTGGCCCACTGCGTTTCTGGGGGGGGGGGGGGGATAGTTCATCCAAACGTCCTTTGGAGGCATCCCTCGGACGGGGATGCCCTTTTTTGCTTTTTTTTTCTTTGGCACCAAAAGGTTTCTGGCATTCTGATTGGTTGGAGCTCCTCAAGTGTGACGCTACCGGTTAGCCCGATGCTTTTGCTAGTTCATTTTTTTTTAAGGACAAAGCGCGTAGAACTGTTGGTCGGATTGCGCGAAAGAATGCCTTCGGAAGTCACGTTTCGGGTGGTGTTGATATTGAGCTGGCTCCGCATGATAGGGGAACTCAGAAAGTTCTTAGAATCTTCTGCACCCCTAGCGTGTGATGGCTCTGTAGACACGCTATTGAAGCGGCGTATAATGTACCTCGTATTTTTTTACTTCATCATATATATGTGTGTGTCGTCGGCTTGGAGTAACAGAGCCACGGACGGCAGGATGTAACACAGCTGTCACGCACAACAAAGACAGACTTGATCTTAGTTTTTTTTTATTGTTTGTTTTTAACATTTATTTTAACCGGAATTTTATTTATCTTGCATGTCTCCCGCCTCCACCCGACCAAGGGAGGGAGAGGGGGAGCGAATAAAGGTGCGTCCTTCACTCGCATTGTTTCGCGATGTATGGTATTCCTGTTTTTACTCTTTTTAGATGTGGCGCGGGAGTTTTTCCCATCCCGCCCTTTTGTGTATTGTGGCCTGGTCTTTCTGGCGGAGGGAGGGGGGAGGTGGACGGCGAGATGTTTCCGGTTGCTCCCTCGTGCAAGGTGGCGTGTTTGTTCTGTGGGAGGAGGGAAAGGTCCCCCGTTCCTCCCTTATGTAAATGCGTGTGCTTTCAAGGTTAAAGGGGGGGGGGGGGGGCCAGGTTAACCATTCCTATCTTGTGTGGTGGCGTAATTTCTTGGGGAGGGTGAGAGAGGGAAGGGGGGGGGGAGGGTTCCCCCTTCTCCCCTTGTGTAACGGCGTGTTTTTTCAGCGAACGGGGGGGGGTGGGATTGAAATAGTCTCTCCCGTTCCTGCCTTGTGAAAAACGTGCTTTTTTAAGCGTGAGTGGTTGGGGGGGGAAGACACTTCGGCCACGCCCCCCTTGCTCAAGTTCGTGTATCTCAACCCCCCTCGGTGGAAACGGGTAACGCCCGGATACGAAAACGTGTTTTTTTTTCAGCCCTAGCCTGTTTATCGCAACACCCTTCGGTTTTCAAAGATATACTACTTGGAATGAGTAGTATGGGGAGTAAGATGCGGCGATAACATATGGGCTAACGAACGTCTAGCACTGCATTGATATCTTACACGTGGTTGTTGTGCGTCGAACACGCGAAACGTGTCTTGTGGTGCTGTTTCTCCCCATTTTTTTTGCCACCCCGTATCCCCCCCCTTCCGATAGAAACCCTCTTGCGAATTGCACTGCGTGTCCCTAGTGTCTGTTCTCTTTTTAAAGTGGAAAAAAGGTGAACATATGGGGGGGGGGATACCCGTTGCTTCCCCTCCACAGACAAAAAGTGGTTGTTTGGGAAACCCCCGGCTTGAAATTTTGTTTTTGGTCACGGTCATGCGTTCTGCTCCATTTTTTAGTGGAATTTTTGTATTGTTTTCCAGGTTTCTGCGGCATTTTTGCGATGGGCAGGGGGGCAGAAAAACAATGCCTCCCCCCCCCCTCAAAAATATGTTTCTTGGGACACCCCACCACAAGGGCTACTGCTACGTAATGGTATACTACTAGGTACTGGTATGTTTTGGGAATCAGCATTCGCTGTGCACGTTTTCGCTGCCTTTGCTGTGCATTTTTTCATCCGGATTTGTTGTTTGTGCTTTTTTTCGGTTTCTTCAGGTGTTTGTGGGGGCCGTGCAGAAAAACAATGCCTCCCCCCCCCATCTCCCCCACGAAAAAAGCGTTTGCTTTATTAAACCCTCTTATTTGATATAATATTGTGCGTGTGGGGGGTGGAAGAGCAAAGCAATACCCCTCCCCCAACCACCCAAAAAGTTAACCCTGTGCTTCGCAAATTGTTCGCCGAGCAACATTTGTTCTGCTGCGTATTTTTTGTACTGTTTTTTTCCGGTTTCTTGCGATTTGTTTTTTTCGGCGGATACAGAAGCAACGTCCCCCACTACGAAAAGAAGAAGCGAATTGCTTGGTAAACCCCCTCCTTGGAATATTTTTTGGCAACCGACATTCGTTCCGCGCGTGTCAGCATGCATGCCTTGATGTTGGATTTGTTGCTTTCTTCTGCCCCGCATGTATTTTTTGGTGCCATGTTTTTTCCAGTGTAATGGTGCTGTTTCGTGGTAATGGTGCTGTTTTTGCTGTCGAGGTGTTGTTTCTGATTTCTGAGCGTTGGTTTTTGTTTCTAGGTTTTGTTTTGGCCGTACTGATTTGGTGGCGTTTTTTTGGTTTAGATATGCTTTTTCTTTATCCGGTATTTTTCGTTTAGGGCTGCGATTCATTTTAGGTTGTTGTATCTTTTTCCTCTTGGGTTTTGATGCACTACGGATTGTGCGGTTTTCTTAATTTATTTTTCGGGTTTTTTTCGCACAGACGATTACGTTATTTTTCGTCTTCGCTTGGTTTTTTTTTCACAGGAGTGCGTTTATTTCGTTTTGCCTCTTCTTGGTGCATGGTTTAGCTTTTCTTTAATTGTAGCCCATTTTTTTGTCTGCGCGACAGTTCTGTTTGCTCTCTCTTGCCTCCTACCTGGTAATTTTTTAGCGCACGAGGGCACTGTCTTCTTTGCCTGCCTTCATTTGTTTGGTGTCAGGATGGTGTTGTTTTTTCCCTGCGGTTCTACCGGTGCCGCGTTTTCTTGTTCTTCCATGTCTTCAATTTTCCATTCCTGACCTGCCAGTTATTTCATTCCCCCAATTATGCTTTTTCGCAAATCTTTGCCGTGCGATGCAACAGGAGGCCCTTTAGATTTCGTCCCTCACAAAGTGATGGGAAGCGTAAATCCACATCCACTCATACCATACCCGAACCGAGCCGAGCCAAGCCGAACCGACCCGAACGGAACCGAACCGTGTGTCCTTTTCTAAGAAGGGCATGGCACCTCTGGACCAGGGTTAAACATAGCTCAGGTTTGAACTTTTCCCCGGAACAAACTTTGCCCCAGGGGCTTTATAGAGAAAACCGCGCAGCGCGATGGCCTAAGGAACGACGGTTACGTCCAGAGAAGGCAGGGGGGAGGCGGCAGAAAAACGGAAGAGAAGCCAAACGTGTTTTTGGGAGGAAAGAAATCAGCCTGGCGAGGCATGTTTTTCTATTGTTTTTCTGCGCGGACGGGGGGGGAGCGGGGACGAGGGGCCAGAGGACGTGGTGTGATATTTTACTGGGTTTCAATGAAGCTTGAAGGCGTGCTCGCTTCAAGGGTAAGGCAAAGGCTATGGACCGTAGAGGGGGGGGGGGGTTCTAGGGCTCGCGAGAGTGGTTGCGTGGCTTAGCCTATTTCTGTGCTATATTTCTCAACTCGGTCGAACAGGCCACGATCTACGGTAGATGATCCATCTAGATGGTAGATCCTTCACCTGCCGTTCTGAGACGTTGTACAGGATCTGTACGTAAGAGAGGGAGCAGATCCAACCCTGAAAATATTTGCTAGATCGTGCATGATCGTGCGGCTCCGACCCGATAACATGATCTAGACCGTACAGATCTTGCCTGGAATATCTAGATCATCACGTGGAAATCGGATCGGTGACCCGTCCGCCGTATGACATCTATAGCTTTCGTGTCTTTTTTTCGTTTTTTTTTGCGATATAAACCGTCTTTTTTGCTTGTCACCGCTGCCGGCGCCAACAATTAATACAGCTCTATATATAAATTAAGTCTTCTTTGTGGGAGAGCCAACAGAGCGACGATTGACAACGACAATATCCCATACTCAGTAGGGAAAAATTCGGTGTCATAGAACAGGAAAACGAGTTGACCCTAGTACCCGCAGCACGACTCTTGCTTCATAGCGCGTGTGGACGCAACAAAGAAGCTACTGTTAGAGGGGAAAGAGGCTTTCAGAGGGCGTTCGTTTTAAGAGCTGTGGAAGTGTTTTTCCTGGTGATCTGTGTGGACAAGATACATAGACATACGTGCCAGAGGGGTCGCGGAGGTTCCGTGAAGGGCGTTCCGTTTTCAAGACTGGGTGCGTTGCCTCGTATTCTGTGTGCAAGGGAGATGCAGGAGCGGGAGGATCCAGGTGGGCATTGACTCTCAGGGCTGGCGTGGCGTGCTTCCTGGTATTCCATGTAGACGGGATGGAGACAATAATACCAGACAGGCCACCGGTGCTAGAGAGCGTGTTGGTTTTCGAGACTCAGGGTGCGTGTTGCCTCGTATTCTGGTTTAGACGGGGCACAGGAGAAAGGGGCGGGATGGGCATTGGGTTTCATGATTGTGGATGCGTTTGTGTCTTGTATTCTGTGGTCAGTTTCCAAGGCTGAGGATGCGTATTGCCTCTTACTGTTCTTTCTGTGCGGACGGGACATAGGGGCCAGAGGGGTCGGCGAGCGTGAGTTTTAAGAGCTCTGGATACATAATGCCTCGTATCTAGTTGTCGACGAGGCACAGGGACTGCAGGAGTGAGAAGGGCCGGACGGCGGTGGTTTTCAAGCCCGTTGATGCATTTTTGTTGCTATTATGAAGTGACACCGGGGTCAGACGAAGTAAGGGGGGGCAGAGGTTGTTGCCGCGTTTGAAAGGTGGAAACACCTTGTCTCACGTGGTGTGCGGACGGGGCACGGGAACCAGAGAGGCCAGCGTTGCGGTGGTTCTTGATACCCCGCCGGTTTTCCAGGCGAAAGAGGCGTGTGTTTTCCTCATATTCTGTGTGGGTGCGGCAGAGGGGCAAGAGGTCTTTGGGTTTCAAGTATTTGGGTGCATTGGGTGCATGTTGCTTCGTATTATGTAGGAACACAGGTGTCAGGTACGCTGACGGGGGGGGCAAGGAATTTCCGCGCTGTGGAAGTAGTTCGCCCGTTGTTCTGTGTGGGTGGTAAAGATAGACCAGACAGGACGGAGGAGATAGAGGACGCTGGTTTTCAAGGCTGCGAGGCTTCATCGCCCCATTTTTCTGTGTGAGCGTTGACAGATATGATCCAGAGTATATACTGGTATGGGTTTTGGGGCTTAAGGCTGCGAAGGTGCGTTGCCTCGTATCATGTGCAGGCGAGACAACAGCGGGGAGAGGGGCCAGGTGGGCGTTGGTTTTCAAGGCATCGGATGCATGTCGCCTCTTATTTTTCGTACGGATGAGGGCCAGAGGAGCTAGGGGGGTATACTCTTTTCATGCGTATGATATCCGTTTTTTTATGACGATAGACCCTCTCGTCCCTACAATCTCAGGACGGAGTAAGCCGGGTTTTCACCAACCAGGCAGGCATTGCTTGCACCAAGCGCGACGCTCCGTGAGGTGCTCGGCGAGTTGTAGGAAGGGCGAGCTGCTTCCCGCTAAATATCACCTTGTGAGGCAGAACTCGGCACCTTGTGGCCCATATGAGCTAGGGGGCGGGGGGCAGAACACGTTGGTTTTCAAAGATGAGGAGACGTGACGTCTAGTTTCTGAGCGTGCGGCCCCGAACGGGCCAGAGTAGAAGAGTCAAAGCTTGTTGGCTTTCAAAGCTATGGGTGCGCGCAGCCTCGTAACATGCGTGGGCGGGAAGGGAATCGAGGCGGTTTTCGAAGCCTTGAAGGCGTTTTTCCATGCCTTCATCGTGGGTGGGATACATGGGCCAACTATGCCAGAGGGCGTTGGGTTTTAAGGCCAAGAGGGCGTGTTGTACTCTCTTCTGTATATGGCGGGATATTAGGGCCAGAGGGCGTTGGTTTTCAATGATGCAAAGGCGAGATGCCTATTAATAATACTAAATTTGGGTGAGGTCGGAGGGGGGTGAACAATCGTAGGTTTTCTAGGCTACGGAGGGCGTATTATGCGTGAGCAGGGTGTGTAGAGGCCAGGGTGGTGGTAGTACTGTGGGTGGGATTCGTGAGAGTTTTTTTAGTGGGTGCCACTGAAGCACAGACAGTCAGTACAGTTACGGGGGAGAGTAGTAGAGTTTGAGGTCGCGTGTACAGCAAGCAGAGAGTAGAGTAGAGTGAGGGTGTCGGTTGCGTGGGGGATAATAGTGGGTGCCTTGGATCGTCTCGTTCACTTCTGCCGGCGCCAGCGATGGTGGCAGCGGCGGCGGCGGTAGGAGGTGACGGTTACGGTGGTGGCGGTCGTGATGGTAGTGTGGGGATGGCGATAGTGTTGACGGTGGTGGGTTTGGCGGTGGGGAGGCGGTAGTGGAGGCGATCTTGGCGGCGGTGGTGGCTATCCGGGCAGCCGCAAGTGGGCAGGTTAGAAGCCGTGATATCATATCCCGTGTGATGGCATTCATTTCGGCACGATGAAGAACAGCGCTGCCTGTTTTCGTGCGCTTTAATGCATGGTCCTCGTCTGGCCGCCACGGTTGACCTATCGTGCACCTATCGGGACCCCCTCCCTCCCCCAAACCCTTTCTTACTTTTCGCCGGTACGTTGATGCCCGTCTTTTGTAGACGTTGGTTGCCCCCTGCAAGGTAAAAAATGAAATATACGGTACAAAATATGTCCGGATGAACGAGTGTGTGGATGAGACGGTTTAGTTTTTTTCTCATCGAAAGCGTCGTATATGTTTCACACCCGGTCTCATGCTATATCGGTGGGAATATATATAGACGAGCGCTACCTGCTGCATCAGTTGGACGGCGTGTTATATAAAAGTACATGTGTCTTGTCGCATACGTGATATCCTGGTTGGTGGAGCTGTGAGCTGGGTCCGTTTTGCGGGTACTTACTGGTAGTAGTCTGGCGGAGAAAAAAAAAAAACTTCTAATTGCTGGCTTAATTTAGTATATTTTTACTCAGACGCACAAGTGTCCAAGAAAAATGATAGCCACCCGAAGCAGCTCGCGCGGCTGGGTAGATAGAGCACGCGTTCGAAGAACAACGGAAATATACTTACGACACGGGCGGAGGCAGCATGGCAATACTCCCAAGGCTCCACGCTCTTCGTAGCAGTTTGATAAAACCACACGTACTAGTTTTGTCGCGTTTTCGTTTGCTACACTATAAATCAAAACTCGTAAAAAGGGTCTATTGATCAACACCACGTGTCGAGCCATAAACAAACGCCTTAAGTTAGATGCAAAAGACGTACGCCTTTGTGAATTTTCTGCGTGCAACTAACCGCAAAGTCTCATGGTCAACAACTAAACAACTGCTACCGTGGTAGCTGTCGGATGCACGCCTCGTGCGGTAATGGAGCGCACCAAACGTTTGATTCGCTGGGTTTCATTCACTTAAAGATCTGTACTTCACCTAAAAAGAAAAGGTTTCACGTGCAACCCGACGAACAATCAAAATCCACGGTCTACGTATACGATACGTTCATCTTGAAAAAGAAAAACGGAACGATAATCCCGACGATTTGGGGCCAAGGAGCCCCCCGTCAACCCAGAAACAAATGCCCCCAAATTGCCATTATCTTCCACACCTTTTTAGTGCTTCAGTGGGTAAAAAACGACGAAATATAACGGGCGCAGGCTACGTACGGTAAAGGTGGCACCATTTGTTCCTCTTTTGCACAAACAACACGTTGTGAATAACCGGTGGCCTGAGTAGAAAGAAATAAAGAAACCAAAGTAGGTTTTCAAGTCCTTGTTGGAGCGAGGATGTGAGCCATGCCTTGGAGTGGTCTACACACCGTAGTGAAAATGGGGAGTATACCCCCGCGCCCTACCGTACCGTAGACAAGGAGGAACGGGATGCGTAAGAGGAGAGGATGAGGAAATTGGACGAACGTGGCATTTTGGTAGACTAAAGAGCAGCGAGAAAACGATCGCTACCCTAGGAGATAGGTGGTGGCCGCAGACGGCTAAGCTGGACGGGGATGGGAAAAGCAAACAGTTTCTTGGTAGTATACGGAAGAATCGTAATGAGCGCCCAAACGTTGGAGGTGTCTCTATTAGGAGTAGGAACGGTGCTCCGTCTCGAAAGGGACGCGTGGTCAACGGTAGCATTACTAAGGCAAGCAACAAATGAGTACGCCCCCCTTACCACGGTAGCCCCAGTCTAAGTCCCGCATGAACCCCCTTTCTTTGGGGATTCAGAGGGGGATGAAATGAATGATTGCAGCATCTCGTGTACTGCTGATTGGGGGATGACTAACTTTGGCGTCCGAAATAGAATGCAACAATCTAAGGAGGGGTCGCACAGGACGCGCGAGGTATGATCTTAATCGTACTTTTGCGCGCTCACGCTATATTGTCGTAGACGCTTGAAAATGTCGCAGTCACAGTTTTTTGGTCGCTGTACGTGGGCGCCAAAAAGGGTGCTCATAAAACCGGGGTACCCACTACTGCTGTATGTAACACTTTGTGGCCAAAACCATTTGTGACGGGCAGGGGGGGTTCTTGACCGAGAAAGTTATCGATGATTTAAACATGAAAAATATGTGGGGAAAGGAAAGAGTCGCAAAAATGAAAAGATGTGGGGAAAGGAAGGAGTGGCTAAAACGACAAGATTTGGTGAAAGGAATGAATAAAGTTAACTCACGGCTGACGTCCTTCGAATACTTTTTATAAAATGGTTCGCAGAGGATCTTAAGAGAGATAACTGCTTTATAGAGGGATATTCGATGTATATCGGATCGGAATCTACGCTATATTGTCGAAAGGCAAGGATAAATATATTATGAAAAATGAAAAAACACTCCAGCTGTGAGATCGAAGATTTCGTCGAAACTCATCTTTGCAAGCTGTGTGTGATACTCGTATATATATGATCATTCTTTTTTTCGGGGATTCGGTAAGGATTTTTTTTCGTCTCGGCCTCAGTATGCGATTCGCGGAACTGGAATTCTCGGTCAAATAGCTTCGATGGAGCGCCGTCTTCGGGGGGCGGCTCAAACGCCCCTCGCCCTGCCGTATCCGTTCCGTACCACGACGTGAACGCGGACGGATGCCGAGCGAGACAAGCGAGAAGCTGCAAAAATATTGCATGTCGAGGAGGAATTCTTGATATTTTGGTTGTATATTGACGTCTGCAGCGCCTGGATGATTTGCAAAATATGCATCTTTTCCAAACGGTAGTTGCTAATGCTTTGAATTTTGCGGTGGCATACTCTCGAGCGTTTGTTTTGCTTGACGGCTGCAGGGCTTGGGCGTTTGTTTGTTTTGCTTGACGTCTGCAGGGCTTGAGCGTTTGTTTGTTTTGCATGACGTCTGCAGGGCTTGAACGAATGAAACACGTAAAAGTCTTCGGGGGGCGGCTCCAACGCGCAAAAGCCTTCGGGGGGCGAAATCAACGCCCTTCGCCCTTCCTTATCCGTTGGGCACCTCGACGTGAACGCGGATGGATGCTGAGCGAGTCAAAGGAGAAGTTGCAACACTTTTGTATTTTGATGAGGTAATCTTGTGACTTCGGTTGTATCTTAACGCCTACAGCGTCTGGATAATTTCCAAAATTGGCATCATTTCCAAACGATACTCGTAGGTAGTTGCTAAAGTTTTGAAGTTTGCGGTGGTATACTCTCGAGCGTTTGTTTTGCTTGACGTCTGCAGGGCTTGAACGCGTGTTATAATACCAGTAATAGATCGCTATAATTCGTCTTTTAATAATATTTCGTTTGATGCTGTTGAAGTGTTTCTCATTTCGAGCGTGCTTGGTCTGCACGTCAACCTGATATAGGCCAGAAATCGTTTTTTTGCGCAACCTTATTACGCAAATAACATCTGCAGGAGGAGTTGGGAAGAATGTGTATAACTTCGGGTGAATACGCACATGAAAATAATATCTGATAACATATTAAGTGAGTACGGCCCACAACAACGTACAACAACGATGGACAACCTACAAAAATAAATAAACAAACAACGCGTGAGCGATGACGTGCTTGTCGTACACGTACATACTACGACATCTGCGAAAGGCTCCCCACGTACGGCCGGGAACGAAGGCGGCATTACAAATATATTTAGGAAATATAATTCTAGACCGACACCCTTCATAAACAAATAATGAAAACCCTAGATAACGTACATGATGCAAATGGCCAGCCGAATTTCGACCCCGTAAATAACTGCGAGCTTAGTTAGTAGGCTTTGACCCAATAGGCCAAGGTTTTTTGCGCGACTTATTGTAGAAGTAACCAGCCATATTGCGGTTGTTTTGCTTGACGTCTGCAGGACTTGAACAAATAAAACACGGGAAATTGCGAGTAGTTGTGACGAATGCCATGCAAGAAGATTAGAAAGGCTGCAAGACGAACATGATGCGTCCAAGAAGAACGCTCTAATTCGTCTGTTTATATTATTGCGTTTGGTGCCGTTGAAATGTTTCTCATTTTGAGCATGCTTGGTCTGCACGTCAACCTGATATCGATAGGTTCAAAAATGTTTTTTTGCGCGACCTTACTACGCAAAAAACGTCTGCAGGAGGAGTATGCGATTCTCGGAACTGGAATTCTCGGTCCAATAGCTTCGTTCGAGCGCCATCTTCGGGGGGCGGCTCAAATGCCCCTCGCTCTGCCGTATCCGTTCCGCGCATCGACGTGAACGCGGGTAGACGCCGAGCGAGACAAGCGAGAAGTAAGTGTGTTTTTTTTTGTATTTTGGGCGGTATACACCCGAGCTATTCGTGGGTCTTGGCATACATATGTAGAGCTTCAACGAACAAATAAGGGACAACATTCAAAATTTCCAAATTGGCATCTAAATTTCTTCCCGACGATGCTTTTTTTTCATGGCCGCCTCCAAGTGCTTGCCCTATCGATGCTACTACTGCTCTGTGTCGCTTCCTTTCGGTTCAGTGGGTATAGTGCCATATAACCAACGAAGGATGTGTCGTGAGTACGATTCTCACCCAGATCATATTTGGTATTCCGGAGCGTACGCGCTGGATGCGTTATGAATGGTTATGATAGTTGTTAGTGTTCTCCTCAGTGCTACTAACTGTAGTATGGAAAGGGGATAGCTCCGGAGATCGCTCTTACGAAGTCGGTGTAATTAATTAACGACCTCGAAAACATATTTGGTTGGTTTTTTGCATAACCCACTCACTGTGAGTGTTACTGAGTCAAGTGACAGTGAGTAGTGCTATGTGTCGTGAGTTCGATTCTCACCGACTTCATATTTGTATTTTTGAAGCGTGTGCGCTGACGACATTATGAATGGTTATTTTGGTAGTTTGACATATATATAGTAGCACTGCCCACTGAGCTACAGAGTCAAGTGATTAAGTATAACTCAGTGGGCAGTGCTGTAGCATTTCTCGGTCAAATCGATTTGCTCGAAGGCCACCATCCAATCGAGAAGCGGGCAAAAAATTGCATTTTGAATGGTACTCTCCAGTTATTCTTCGGATCTTGATGTATGGCGAGGTTGATAAAATAAAACTTGGCAAGACGTTGTTTCCAAATTGGTGCCATACTTTGTTCCAAAACAAATAATAATGTTACTGTGTTAAAAAAATCCCCGTGATGCTGCGGCAGGGATCATAGTAGTAGTGCATTTGTTTATTGAATTTCGGTAGGTACACGTACATACATACATACATGAATATAGACGTGGCAAGCGCATGCGTGACTAAACAAGGATGAAGTAGTAGTGATTACGATTACTGCGCCAGGAAAAGCCACGCAGCAGCATTGCGAGTGGCTGCGTCCCCGGGGCCTCGAGGGTTGTATTATACAAGTTCCTCCTGTTGTTAAGCTGCGTCACGCGAAGGTGGTCGTAGGTAGACAGTATCCACGGAAGAAACCAGTGGCGGCATGTATTCGTCGCGGTATCGCATTTTTTGGCGTTTTTTTTCTCCCGAGAAGGCTCTTTAGAGAAATATAGGCGGTGTGTGGATGGCGTGCTTTGTTGTTGCTGTGGTCTCCGACTCCGTTGCTGTGGTCGTGTGCCGGTCAAGTGCAAGCGGTCGTGTTGGTACGTAGCTGACAAATAAGTTTGTGTTGTTCCGTGCTTGACGTGCTCCTTGCTGCTGATTGCTGATTGATCATCTCTTCTAGTGAGTTTTTTTTTTGGCACACTTCTACTTTCAAGCTTCTGGACATACAAGCCGTGGTCACAGGTGTTGTCCTTCCCTTCCCCCCCCCGGTTATTGCTTTCAATTTTTATCGCGCATAGGGTCCAACACCCACTGATCGTCGATTTTTCATCGAGTGTTGCTAACTCACGCTCTCGCGCTTTCCGCAAGTCAATTAGTACACAAGAAAAGTCCCGCGAAAAATTATACGAGTACGCACTTGAACTCACGAAGCTGACCTATAACACCGGACTCGAGGATGTAACCTGATACGCCACCGGGGCGGTGAGTGAGATAGAGCCGGTCGCCCCGGTGGTCTAGTGCGGTTACACTCGAATACTACTACTACTAATACGAGCGTTTGTCCTTGAGTTGAATAACCACCGTTGTGAGCTTTGTTGGCTTTATTTATGTGCAGAAATACATGGGGAAAAATGATAAACTAACTGCTGAAATCGCCTATTAATAGCAGCGTGGGTGGGTACAAATCGACGCGAATCGACGAGGGAATAAAATGTTGAATTCTTCTCGCGATAAAAATTAGGGTAGGTACCGTAGTGGGGAGGGGGGAGGGGAGCCCGCTATATGACCCCGGATCTAAGTTATACTATTGGGAGGGCGAGAGTAATGAGAGCATCACAATAAATGGCATGGGGAAATAAATGAATTGAAGTGCATTACTGCTGTTGCTGTAATAATACGATACCCAAGCAAGTTGCGCCGATCGACTCGATCTGGACTGACTGCTGTATTATGCGATTGGTCCGTGCACAACTTCTCTAATCACACGCAGCGGACATGGTCAGTCACCTTCCTGGCCCCGGATGCTTGATTGAGTAAAGGTATCATAAGAACCGTACTCGACACGTTTCGTCGCCAGACTAAAGGATCAGCTGGCGTGTTCTCGGATTTATCCGATCGAAATCTGATGAATGAAGCTCGGAATCGGATTCACTTAAAAACGGTAGCTATTAATAGTAGTACATTGTTATATAGTCTATATCGAACTCTTGGCATTACCTTACACACTGTACGCGCAGACAATATGTGTGGTGACTTTTTTACTCCACCAAGTATTGAATCGAACAATTCGAAGTGCTGCCCTGCCCTACCCGAAGCATGGGTGCCGGCGTATGCCGGCACCCATGCGGAGCCCTTGCAATTATAATATTATACTATTAATACTACCGCTCTATGGAAGGATATTCGATTTACATCGGAACGGCATCTACAGGAAGGCAAAATTATTTATAACAATAGTAATACTATCCTCCGTATGAGATTTTGTGTGTTTCAACGATGTTTTGTGTTATTCAGGGCTGGACTGTCATTTCTTCTTGGAAGCCTTTGTTCTTGGGCGCGGCACAGACCCCTTCAAGCGAGGAAAACCAAAAACATATGTGCAGGGCTAGTCAGGGCTAGTCGCGGGTCAGGATCTTCGAAAACAAATCGCGCGTCGAGTCGAGTCGACTCGGATCGGATCGGGTCAGAAGCTGTTCGAAACCTCGGGTGTCGGATGATAAGACCCAGGAGGTTCGAGACGCGTGATACGGCAGGGGCGCGCCACTGTTTTTCTGCTGCTCCTCAATATTTCGGAGGCTTAAGACCTCCTCCCAAAAAGTGTTTTAGAGAAGGAAAAAAAACGGAAAAAAAAACTGCTACTTGTATATACCGGATGAAAAATCTCATGGTCTAGGTACACAACGAGAACCATGCAAGAACAATGGCCTATTTCCGACGATATTGAGCTAAGGAGCCCCGTCTTCCAGAAACCATTTTGGACAAGAAGTGCCACCTCCTATCATAGCATGCGCCTCGACCTCCGACGACCAAAAATATATCGAGTACACTCGATTTTCAACCACTCGTCCCCTAGGGCGGGGAGGAAAACCCGAGGGCGCTCCGTGTCTTCATAATATATATTTTCAACATCGGTCGTTCACGAACAATCTCCGAAAGAGGACAACCCAGAGACACACACGTGTGCCAATGTTTGTCTTTTCCCCATACACGTACTTTCCAGCTCAACGCGTGAGAGTTTTCTTTTCCCTCAGAGACCTAATTTCTGGACAAGCCTTGTTCACAGGTGTCCTTTCTTCCGCCCCCCGGCTCACGGTTCGCATTTGTCTATCACGCATACGCTGCCCACTCTGGCGTGCCAGACTCTTTTTTTTTGTGCGAGCTTTCAACATCACTTCCCGGCAGCAGTGCAGAGAAAAACTAAATCCAGCCGGAGCTCAACTAACAGACTAGACTAATACTGCAAAACGAAACGGACAGAAACATCCGGAACCGAAACCAATCCATCAATCAATCAATAAAGCAAAAAAGCCATCAATCAATCAATCAATCAATCAATCAATCAATCAATCAATCAATCAATCAATCAATCAACCAACCAACCAATCAATCAATCAATCAATCAATAAATCGACCATCAATCAATAAATCGACCAACCCATCAATCAAAATCAAATAGCCAGTACAACAAAACGAAGCTACCTAAAACGAAGTTACCAAACCAACAGCACAGATAATACAACAATATTCTAAACCAAAACTGCAAAGCAAGGGAAGGCAAGGCGGGCAAGGCAAATCCAAAAACACAAAACAAAGCGAAGCAAACCAACCTCAAACCAAATCAAACTCAAACCAAACCAAACGCGTATCAAAACCGCGTTACACCAAACTCATACTACACCACAACACACCAAACTCCTGTCAAACCGCACCAAACTCACCTCGAACCAAACCAACCTCAAACCAAACCAAACCAAACCAAGCCAAACCAAACCAAACCAAACGAACCCAAACCAAACAAACCCAAATCAAACCAAACCAAACCACGCCGCGCGTTGCTCTCCAATCACAGCCACCCCGTGCGCAAACACCAAGTACAGTAGTGGTGACGCATCCGCTTTAAGACCACCCCGTGACAAGCCAATTGCTAGGCGGTCTTCACTGGAACATGGTCTTATTTTATTCTACTGGGAAAGCGACCCCATGCTACCTCCAATTATCCCTATTTCTTTCTTTTGGTAGGCCAATTTTCCTGGTCATATCTCCCGAAGTGTCTTAAACCGGAAGGTCCGAAAATGCCATGCAGGGCTCTTGATCGGATCGGGTCAGGGGTGACCCGACCCGACCCGTGATATTTTTTAACACCTCCTGACCCGACTGGACTCGACTCGCGGGTTCTCAAAATATTTCCTGACCCGGAGTCGTGGGCCGGGTCATGACCGTGACAATCCTTGAAAAATAGGTACACCACTGTAACCCAAACTATTCCCCTCCCCCCCCCCCAAAAAAAAAACACGTGGGCACCGTTCTTAAGGGGTTTAAGAACAAAAATCTTGAGGAAAACTTACGCAAAATCTAACTCGCTCATCAATATTCTCTACGGACGTATGGCACGGGGGAAGGGGGTTCTGGGAGACGAGGCCGTAGGTCTCAAGAGACATCCCTTGGCTGCGTATTTTGTGTCGCACCACTACTGCTACCACTATTACCACTGCTACTTCTACCGCCTTCAGTACTGAC
This sequence comes from Undaria pinnatifida, assembly GCA_012845835.1. NCBI lineage: Eukaryota > Phaeophyceae > Laminariales > Alariaceae > Undaria > Undaria pinnatifida. The sequence goes on along the minus strand of JABAKD010000021.1, from coordinate 10,896,777 downwards.
TTTTGCCACTGCCGTAATACTGCTCCCACCACTGCTACTGCTGCCGCCACCAGTATTGTTTTTTGCCACTGCTGTCACGGCCACTAATATTGCTGCTGTTGCTGCTGCTGCTGTGCTACTACCGCTATGATACCGCACAACATATATAGTCTGTGTTCAAGTAGTTTCCACTCCGAAAAAAGCACGGGTGGAGCTTTTTTCGGAAATCGTTCAACCCTTCGGCTACTGCTGCTAGATCTTTACTAAACCTTTTCAAGCCCAACTTCAAGTAATACCACCACTGCACCACAAAAATAACAGTTCATGCCTGATTACGTCAAGTAGCGGCGTGTTCTCAAGACATGGGCAGGGTGGTATTTCTTTCCGTATTTTGTTTTTCTTCTTCGAGAACAGGTACGAAAAAAAAAACGAAAAAAGCACCGCAAGTCTGCTGCGCTGCTGTGCAGATTCGCACGCAACAAGTGTGTGGTGTACCCTGGTGTACTACACAAAAAAAAAAATCAACGAAAAGACAGATAGACAAACGCAAAACAGACAATGCAGACAAGTCAGGCTAATCGGGTGACGGTTTCACATGCCACCAGATCGCCACATAAACAGGCACACATGTACACAGAGTCCCGAAAGAAATTAGACCTAAACACTTGCAGCGTGTCCTCCAAATCAGAGCTCTGGTGTATTTCCAGGCCAGCGAGAGGCGGGGTGGGGGGGGGGGGGGGGAGAGAGTGACGCGGGGCACTGCCTACTGCCTGTCATTCATAAAATATCAGTTTCGGCAAACAATGCTCCGTCCCACCCGCTTTAGTCCGGGTCGCCTTCCAGACACAATTGCCGTAGCAAATACCCCCCTCGCCCCCCACCTGCCTCTTTCCTGTCCTCTGGTATGTTGTCCGGGGGCATGGTGTGGCTTTTAAGCACTGGCTTTTCTTCACAACCCCCCCCCCCCCCCCCCCCCCCCCCTTCTCTCCACTTATCTCTCCCGTTACAATGTACAGGGGGGCGGTGACGCTTTCATTCGATACCACGGTGGGAGTCTACGGTCCTAAGCACTACGACCGTGCATTCTGTGTTTACATCCCCTCTGCCCCCGCCCCCCCCGACTCCTCGTCGCGCTCCCCACTCCCCTTTTCCTAATGCCTCCATACCACGCGACCCAAAAATCGAACAGTTTCCCGGCATGCGGGCGGGCAGACGGGAGCCAAAATATAAAGATAAAGCAAAACAATTAGCTAAACTAAAAAAGGTGCCATGTGCACTTACTTCTACACACGTGCGTACAGATCGTTCACGTCTAATACACGTATGTGCATAGTACATGATACGATTACCCTTCCAACCCAATGCCATGATTGGGGCGGTAATACTAACACCCTTTTCACTTCCGTACTGTATTATGCGATGCGTGTGGACGAAAAAAAAAGAGGGCAAGAAAAGAAAAAAAATGAGATCAACAACAGAACGGGGATCAAAATAAAATGGAGATCATAACACAATGGAGATCAACATAGGGTTGACCTCAAGAAATAAAGAATAAACATTCTGCACATATTTTATCATAGTCGAACAAGCAATACAACGCGAGTATTTCCCTAATAAAGCACCAAGCCAAAAGTTTCCAACTTATCAAAATGGGGGGGGGAGTCCCTAAACGATAGCTACTGGCGCACGCATATTCTACATCAATGCGCGCCATTGCTTCGTAGTGCCATTGTGTCAACGAGGAAAACCTTGCACGAGCTCCCGGGCTGTGATTAGGTGAGGGTGTTGCTTTGTGACGTTGAGTATATCTATAACTCACACGAAAACTGTCCCTGAGGAACAAAAAAATCAAAGCGCAACTCGATGAACACAAAGATATACTCGCAAACCGCACGCTAGGCAAGCGTGCAAAATCTCCGGGGTTCACCATGTTGCCTGCGCGCGCGTCGCACAGCTCTTCCTTACGTTATGGTCCGGACGACACATCCCCTGCATAGCCCCCAGCAGCCCAGGCTGCGTCGGTGTGGTCGATGACGCAACGCAATCCTAATTTGTGTCCGAAATGTGTTGCCTTCGGGGCCTCCAGCAGGGGGTTACATTACTTCGAATAATGCGCCCACTTTTGGGGTATATGTACCACTTATAGTTTGGACACGATCACTCATGAACTGGCGAGATTGTTATCCCACCTTCTGTACACCCCTGCCGCCCCCCCAAGCGGCCACACCAACAAAAATTACATTCGAAGCTGTCATCCGATACGGAAGAAAGCACGCACAAGGTGCGGAAGCCCTTCTAACAAGTGGTCGTCAGTAGGATGAAGCTCACCCTTCATGCTGCTCGCCGAACACCTCACGGCGCTTCGCGCCCCGCGCGCGCGATGTATGCTTGGTCGGTGAAAATTCGGTGTACTCTGTCCGGATAGCGTAGGGATGCGAATGTCCATGGTCTCAAGACTACGGACATGCATGAAACTAGTTCACCCCACCTGCCCTCCCCTCCCCCCCCCCGCCTTCATTATTAGTTAAGAGGCGCCTCAAATTATTGTTGGGATCCTCCTATCAAAAATAAAAACGAATCACATCCCGTTCCTCCAAACCTCTAAACTGTGTATGTGGAGTGTGGAGCATGTGGAGATAGCCGTGCTATTTCACGACCAGGCCATCACAGCAAAACAGCCGATCCCCGAACCCCACTCTCTCTTCCTACAAAATTGTGTTGAGAATCAAACAAAAGTGCTGGGATCGACAAAACAAAATACAACAGCCAATTCCCGGACACTATTCCCCTTCCCCCCCCCCCACACCTCCGCCTCCCTCTCTCCGTAGTGAGTACCGGTACGTAGTAAGACACCCACGAGGCAGCTACATAGTAAAGATACCCCCTGCTTTCTTCTGGAAGCGGCTACACCGGGCAAAAAACAACTTCACTCGTTCGACGCTGTCATCCACGTGCAAGAAAGATAACCCACAAGGTGCCGAAGTCCGCCTCACGCGCGGGTCTCCATAGGACGCAAGCTCACCCTTCGCGCGACTCCACGCCTGACACAATCACGGCGCTTCGCGCTTGGCGCACGCTACGTCTACCTGGTCGGTGAAAATCCGACGTGCTCCGTCCCGCATGATAGGGATGCGAGGGTCTTTAGTTCTAAAGATTTGGGCCGTAAACGGCAATGAGTACCCCCCCCCCCCTCCCCCCCTGCCCGTACTGCTCCTGCATCAGTTGCAGTTGCAGGGGAAGGTCCCCCCCCCCCCCCTGCCCCCCGGTAGAACATATTTGGATTTAAAATCAGTCTAAGATAACGACAGCCTCCGGGGGCACGCCGAGTTCGTCCAGCATCGCCTCCACACTGAAGCAAAACCCGCTGGGCCCAGATAAGACCACCTAATTCAACATTGCGGGAGAATATTAACGAGAAGGATAACGGGTATTTTGGGGAAGGAGGGAGGCAGGGAGGGAGGGAGAGAGGGAGGGAGGGGGGAGGGAGGGAGGAAGGGAAGGGAGGGAGAGAGCGAGGAGGAAGGGAGGGAGGGAGGGAGGGAGGGAGGGAGGGAGGGAGGGAGGGAGGGAGGGAGGGAGGGAGGGAGGGAGGGAGGGAGGGAGGGAGGGAGGGAGGGAGGGAGGGAGGGAGGGAGGGAGGGAGGGAAGGAGGAAGGGAGGGAGGGAGGGAGGGAGGGAAGGGAGGGAGGGGAGGGAGGGATGGAGGGAGGGTGGGAATCTCGCGGGAGCGCAAAAGGAGGCAAGAAGATCATATCCCTAATAAAAAGTATCACCCGACACACCCCGCTCGCTCTAGATGGGATGCTTCGGGGGCGTACAATTATCACTATTGTTATATGTTTGCCATCCGACGATGTGCGGCGTGTCAACCGCAAAAAAAGAAAAAATGGAACAAGAAACAACAGCGGTAAAAAGGACGAATAATTATTTGGAAACCATGGCTGAAAATTAAAATACGGCAGATTGTTTCCAGGGCTTTTTACGGGTCAGGGGCCAGAGGTACCCGACCCGACCCGACCAGCGAGATTTGAAAAGTCCTGACCCGACCCGACCCAACCCGACCCAACCCGACCCAACCCGACCCGACCCGACCCGACCCGTAAAGCTTTGACCACCTTTTGACCCGACCCGACTCGAGAAAAGTCCTGACCCGACCCGACCCGACCCGACCCGTAAAGCTTCGACCACCGTTTGACCCGACCCGACTCGACCCGCGAGATTCTGAAAACCTTCTAATTCGACCCACGGGCCGGGCCATTACCCGTGAAAAGCCTTGATCTTTCCCCCTTAACAAAATCATCCTGGTTTAGGGAGACAACTGCTTTGGCATTTGCGCAGGAAATAAGCTCGGTTGAAAGTGAGGTCAGGCAGTCTATGAACCGCTCGAATCCTCGGCGGGACCTGGAGTGCGCATACTCCCTATATAGCGGTCTGAGTGAGGCGGTATGCCGATACAAGGCGGTCATAAACCGCTTTGGCGCGACTTGGGGCACTCTGCACTCAGGGCCTGTGGGATGAGCAAGGCGTCTTCCCTTCCGGTAACAAGGCGGTTTGTCTTGGCTCTGGCACACCACCGCATTATTGGGAGACTCCTACTGTATTTTAAAGACGCATGACACGGCAGAGGTGTACCTTTTATTTTCCTTCTGAGGGTTGCTGCTTGAGCAGCTCTAAGCCTCACCTTAAAGATGTGTTCCTTTTCTTATTGCTTCTGAGGGTAGCTGCTTGAGCCGCTCTATGCTTCAAGCTAAAGAGGTGTACCTTTTTTTCCCCCTTTTGAGGGTGGCGGCTTGAGCAGCTCTATACCTTACCATAAAGAGGTGTACCTGTTTTTTTCCTTCTGAGGGTAGCTGCTTGAGTAACTCGATATCTCACCTGAAAAAAAAAAGGATACTTTTTTTTGCCTTCTGAAGGTAGCTGCTTGAGCAGCTCCATACCCCATCCTAAGAAGGTGTACCTTTTGTTACCTTCTGAGGGTGGCTGCTTGAGCAACTCCATATCTCACCTGAAACAAAAAGGTGCACCTTTTTTTCCTTCTGAGGTTAGCTGCTTGAGCAGCTCTGTACCTCACCCGAAAGAGGTGTACCTTTTTTCTCTTCTGAGGGTGGCGGCTTGAGCAGCTCTATACCTCAGCCCAAAGAGGTGTGTACCTTTTTTTTCCCCCTTCTGAGAGTGGTGGCTTGAGGAGCTCTATACCTTACCCTGAAAAACTGATCTGAGTACATCCGATGTAACAGACCCATATACGACAAGGAAAAATGTTTCAACATAAAAAAAAAAAGTTCGACGATTTTGGGTTAAAGATGCCCACCCTAAAGAGGAGTACCTCTTTTTTTTCCCCTTCCAAGGGTGGCGGCTTGAGGAGCTCTATATATTCATTTATTTTTCTCTTTTTTGTACGCACTTCTACTTCCCAGCTTCTGGACAAAAGCCGTGGTCACAGGTGCCGTCGCTTCTCCCCCCCGGTTCTTGCCTTCAATTTTTATCGCGCATAGGGGTTCAGCAATCCCACTGCTGCTCGTCCATTTTTCGTCGAGTGTTGTTAACTCACGCTCTCGCGCTTTTCCACAAGTCAATTTGTGCACAAGAAAAAGTCCCCACGAATTTATTCGAGTTGTGCACTCGGGGGGATTCGAACTCACGAATCTGACCTATACCAGGCTCGAGGATCATAACCCGATGCGCCACCGGGGCGACCGGCTGTATCACTATACCTTACCCTGAAAAACTGATCTTAAGTAGAAAAACTGATCCTAAGTAGAAAAACTGAAGAAAAAAACACGATGGAACAGACCCATACTACGAAAACAAGAAAGTTTTAACAAAAACAAAAATGAAAAAAAAAAAAAATCGACGATTTGGGGGTTAAGGAGCCCCCGTTTTTCAGAAAACAGACGCGTGCTACGATGGAGGTATACCCCTGTTTGGCGAAAACGATTTCTTCAGGATGAGGGCTGCTCAGCCCAAAGTCGTCGGAAACCGGTCCTTTTTTTTCCCGGGGGGGGGGGCATTCTCGTTCTATACCTATATATAGGCAATACGGGGGATGCTTCATCCGGTAGCAGTTTTATTTTTCTTGGAGGTATACCCCTTTTTGGCGAAAACGATTTCTTCAGGATGAGGGCTCCTCAGCCCAAAATCGTCGGAAACGGGTCATTTTTTTTTTGGGGGGGGGGTTCTCGTCCTGTACCTATATATAGGCTACACGGGGGATGCCCCATCCGGTAGCAGTTTTATTTTTCTTGGAGGTATACCCCTTTTTGGCGAAAACGATTTCTTCAGGATGAGGGCTCCTCAGCCCAAAACCGTCGGACACGGGTCCTTTTTTTTCGGGGGGGGGGGGCATTCTCGTTCTATACCTATATATAGGCCTTACGGAGGATGCTTCATCCGGTAGCAGTTTCTACTTTTTTCCTCAAACTCAGTTTTTTGGGAGGGACATGTCTCAAGCTCCCAAGCAGAGGAACCTCCGAAAAAAAAATTGGTGCATCTCCCACCATAGCACGAGCCGTCGAAAAAGCCTCACAAACTACGTACACCCACGTTTTGGGAGGACCAAATAACAAAATGGATTTTCCTGTATTAGTATGGAATATTTTGGGCAGTTCTAACCAGCGGGAGCGCCAATCCCACGCTAGGCGGGGGGGGGTGCAGGAAGACTCTAAGAATTTTCTGAGCTCCCAGCGCGAGGAACTCAGCATCTCACCCGCAACTTGACTTTCGAAGACCTTCAGTCACACAACCCGACCAGCATTGTTGCGAATTGACCCTGAAACATACTTGGTACGTGGTACCCGTAATTTTTTTTCGGACTAGCCGATAGATCCACGCTTGAGTAGTTCAACCGGTCAGAAACACTACTTCGCCGTAAAATGTGCGACTCCTACGGTGGGATGCGACTCAGGGCTGCATCTTAAGGTCGCTTTTTTTGTAGTTTTGGAGGCCAGGATTCAAAAAAAGAAAACGAAACACATTGCGGGGGGCAACGTGTGTCCGACACCAATTCAAAGGCAATCGGGCAAAAAATATCCCCTGGTTCCACCCCAGGGCCAGGAAAACGTAAACAAGTACACCGACTATGTTCTGTTAGGAAGAACTATTTTCGAACACTAAGTGAAGAACATGTCTGAATGCGTCACCTGAAGATACCCCGGCTTGACATTCCCCCCGCCAACCCCACCACTCGGCCCCCTACCCCTAACCCCACCCAAACGCCTCTGGAAAGGCTAATCCTACACTAGGTCCGGTAGTTCGAAGTACAAGGTAGCTAGCGTTGGAAAGCATCTACATGAAGGGGTTGCTTTGACTTTTTTTTCTTATTTGGTAAAAAGTTGCTTGGTTCAGCAACTTCGTTTCTCATGTTCCTTTGAATTCGTGGTTGGCGTGTGCGTACAAAAACCCACCAACTTGTTCCATGTATTTCGAATTTGCGTTTGTTCTTATCATTTTCTGCGGCTTGGGAGGGAGAGCAACGGGCTAACATGTCTACCGCAACACCCTCCTCTGTGGCATGCCCGCACACGTCTTGGCCAACAAAACGCCTCTCCCTCCCTTCACTGTCTGGGTTCTACTGTACGCATTCCCGGACTACCGAGACACCGAAACGGTACAACACCATTCCACTCCCTCCTGGATAAACATACCTCCATATGCCACTAAAAATAACAAATACCTGGTAGATAATAAGTGTACATCTGCCCCCGGTTATGTACCACATCAACCGATAATAACACCTGTGTATCCTCGTAAATCTCTCGTTCCCCTCACCATCGAAATAAAAAGGGCGGGTGGGTGGGAGAAATCACAAATAACCTGGCCCCGCGGCTGCCGGCCAGTTACCAGCAACAGCACGACTATCGGCTCGCGTGTTCCACCTGTCTGCCAGCACCGTCCCGTGCTGTATCCACTTGGTATAGCCGCTAAAACGATCCACCACAACTGCCATGCCGATGCAATCAATGCCAACTCTTCAACCACAGCGTTTCTGACCCAACCTTCGAAATTCTCTCTCGAAACCTAAGCCAGATTATTCCTGGTTCGATTCCCTACCTCTAATATTATTCTCCTTTAAACATATAATAGAACTATACGGAAATTCAGTATGGCCATACCAAAACCCATTCGATAATGTGTACACCAAAACACATACACTATTACTTATATAGAGTTTAAAAAACGGGCATTGTAGAATCCATACACTTGTTCTACATATACCGCACTAAAATCCATACGGAAAAAATAAGCCAAAAAGCGTACGACACGGTTTCGACGCGAGTCGACGAGGCAAGAAAATGCTGAATTCTGCTCGCGATAAATATGAAGACATGCACCGTAGTGGGGAGGGGGGAGGAGGGCCTGCTATGTGACCCCGGATCTGAGTTACCGCTCAGAGGGAGGTACTGCCAGGGAAGTTTGCGTGAAAGTTCCGACGGAAACCTTCGTGGAAGCTTCCGACAAGTGGAGTGTCCCGTGGAGTCTTCCATCACAGCTGCTCCCACGGAGCCGTGGACGGAAGCAGCGTCCCGAGAAGCTTCCGTTGGAGGGGTGGAGGCTTCCACCAAAAGAAACAGTAGTGCATCTCCTTGCCGGAACGTTTCCGTCCTAACTTACCAAAAAAAATGTTAGCACAAAATACCTTACCCGAAGGCCCCCCTCCCCCCCCCCCCACCCCGCGCGCTAACATCACAAACCGCCTCTTTGGAAAGCCTAATCCTACACTAAGTTCAATACCAGCATGTGTTGGCACATTTCTTACCTGAAGGAACCCCGGCTTTCCATCTCCGCCGCCAACCCCAACACTCTGCCCCCTACCCCTACCCCCGCCAAAACGCCTCCGGAAAGCAGAAGAAGCCGAGGAGGAGGTGGAGAAAGACCGGGCAGGCAACTGACGAGCATTCAGCGCTTGCAGCTCCAGGATAATCTCGTGTCCCATCAGCTCGCGAATGTGCGCCTTGGTGACCCTTCCAATCGTTGGGCGGTCGGGTTTTATCAGGCCCTGCAGGGTGTGTTGTAGGGTGGGATGGCAGCGGGGGTGGAGGTCGCTGAGGATTGGCAATCATTCAATGTGCCAAACAATTAACCTACAAACAAAATGCCAAATGACCCCGCTCACAAGAGTATCAACAAAGCAATAAAAAAACAAAAAAGCCGTACGAATACTATGGCGAAATCCTTTCGCTGCTGACAAAAACCGTTATCGCGCTAATTCCAAGCATTTTATCTAGGAAAACGTGCACACAGCGCTAAAGGAGTTACTAAAGCACAACCTTCACTATTTGTCCGGAAACACCCTGGCAAATACTAACGACAACAACACCACTACTGCGAATAGCATCAATGAACACGATCCCCACACAAACGCCAACACCACCAACAACAGCAAAAACGACAACAGCAATACTAACATCAATACTATCACCAACAACAACACCAACACCAACAGTAACACCGTACCAACGCCAACGCCAACGAGAACACCAACGCTAACACCAACACCAACACCACCTACAACAAAACGACAACAATCAACAACAACAACCAACACCAACACTGACCCCAACACCAACACCAACACTGACCCCAACCCCAACACCAACACTGACCCCAACCCCAACACCAACACTGACCCCAACACCAACACTGACCCCAACACCAACCCCAACACCAACACTGACCCCAACACCAACACCAACGCTAACACCAACACCAACACCATCTACAAAAAACGACAACAACCAACAACGACAACAACCAACAACGACAACAGCCAACAACGACAACAACCAACAACGACAACAACCAACAACGACAACAACCAACAACGACAACAACCAACAATGACAACAACCAAAACCAACACTGACCCCAACACCAACACCGACACTGACCCCAACGCCAAACAACGACAAAAGCATCCCACTTACCCGAGTAGACCCGGGATTCATAACAATCTTCCCCGTGGAGACAGAACCCTTCCTGATCTTCCTGTCCGCAGGATTTTCCAAATTGCGGAACTCCTGCGACAACCCTCTCCACCGCTCGCTCTGTCCCCCCACCCGTCTCCGATCCCCCTCCCTAGCTTCTCGCATCGAACTTTCTTCTTCAGTAGCCTTTTCCTCTCTAAGACGCGTCACGACTGAGGAGGAGGACATGGTTGCCTTGAAAACGGGCCGGGGTCGGTCTTTTTTGTGCCAGTCCGCCTATTTTTGCGTGTGTGTTTAGAGGAGTTGTGGAATGGGGCGAGGGGAGTCGGGGGCGGGGGTGGGGGGGGTGGGGGGGGGAGGAGAAGAAACGGAAGATGATATTATATATGCTGTGTGATTGGTTTGTATTGTAGTTTTTCTCGCCACTCTGAAGAGTGATGTCTTTGATACTATTAGTAGTATACCCAAGTTTCTGCGTCTCCTCGAGAAAGCACATACCCTAGTACACAGCACCAAACATGCAATAACTTATTCGTTTTCAGTATGTGAATACGGTCGGAAGTGGCCCCTGTATAGCGCCGGTGTGTGCCAAGCCGAAAATACCGGCAGAATAGCGGCAACCAGCGCTACCCCGTGTACTGCCACATCTGGTTGTTTCCATCGGCGTGGCGGGCAACCGGCAGCATAAAAAAAACAGCGCTATAGAGGGGCTTCATTCTACTGTATACTTCGAGGTATGCATTGCTTTGCATTTTTTTTCTTCTTAGACTCGTCCCACGCCAGGAGGGCTGTGCAGCAGATTCTAAGCCGTTTCTCGAGCTGCTAAACGCGAGGAGCCCAACATCTCGCCCTAAACGTGACTTCCAAGACAGTCGTTCACGTGGCTCGACCGATGTTTCGTAAGAGCTCAACCTATCACAAACCATTAGTCTAACAACTGCAACTCCTACCGCGGAGAAGAACGAAGTCTGCCCTCCACTCCCATCCCCGCCTTCCGCGGCGCCATCGTCACCGCCTGCTGCTCCCGCGACGCCGATCCCTCTGCTGCCTTCAGCGTCATCGTAGGTGGAGTAAGAAAAAGCCTCTTCCAGAGACGGGGACGTGCGGGTAGTATCCCCTCCCACGGGTGACACCACGACCTCGCTCACTTCGCTACTTCTGGTGAGGATGTCTGGGAAGTCGTCCTTCAATTCTGCTAAACTCCCTCCTCTGTTGTCGGCAGTGGATTTTCAACAAAAAAAAAGAAAAACGGAGTTAAGGATGAAAGCGGAACAAGAAAAATCAGGGTTGAGGACTGAACAATAAATATATATTATAAAAATGTATATAAAACAATGTCACGGATTTGAACAAAACTCGAGTCGAGAGCCAAGCATTGACGAACAAGGATGTAAACGAAGACAAACGCGTAGGCTTCAAAACCGACCAATGTACTCAACCAGATAATACGGGGCGTTTATGGGGGGAAAATGGGGCATCTCGAGGGCTTTCTCATCCCCCTTCCTATCCTTGCTGGTGATCGGTGATGGTGGATTGAAAGCAAAAGATAAAAAATGAAGCACAAGGTGAAGTACAAAAATGTCTGGCCTCTTAAAACGGGGTGGGGAAAGAGGAGAGGGTGCTACTTTACCCCTTTTGAGCCCAAAAATTCCGTCCTATACTAATTCCAAGTAATCCCCCCCCCAAAACGGGGTTTCAGTTGTAAAGAGGCTAAAAACTCAGAGATCAAAGCTTCCTGAAACTTGAGATCGAAATAACATCTAGAGGAAGATCCAGCCCATAGATAGGGAAGAATATCGAAATCCTATCCAACAAGAAAAAAACCTAACTCAACGTTACTGATACTAGTAGCAGCGATCAGAAGGCAACCGGCGCTTCAACCCTCTCACCTGGAGGCCACGAAATACTTCCGGCGTTTACCCGGCAAGGGGTTAGGCTTGTTTCCTTCCCCCCTCGTCTCCGATACTGCACCGTCCCCATCCTCTATCCCCCGATCCCCACCCCCACCACCGCCACCACGATCGACACTACCACGAGCACCGACACCACCACCACCACCACCACCACCACCACCATCAGCGCGACTTCTGACCGGGGTGAGCGACGGCGGGCGCGGCACCTTGGACGAAAAAGCGAACACCCCTCGGGATGCCGCGCTAGCCCTTGACGCGGCGGACGCTCTCGAGAACCCTCGATCGGGGGTAGCAATGATTACCGCGGCGGAAGGAACCGTTCGTCGCCTCATCGGCCCTTCAGTCGCGGTGGGGCGAACGGCGACGGCTGAATCGCCGCCGCCGCCACCACCACCACCACCACCACCACCCTCATCATCGTCATCGCTATCAGAGCTGTAATCCAAGTCACCCCCTCCACCCCCTCCAAACGCGTGGGCGTCAGACGCGCTGTTACCCATCCGTGCTGATGCTAGAGGCTCGCGGGGAGAGTTGTCCCCGAAGTTGCGGGGAGGGGTGTGCGGGTGGTGGCGGAACCGGCGACGGCTCCCGTTTTGAGCTTGCGCTCTCACTTTCTCTTCCTCGAGATCTTCCTCCTCTTCCTCTTGCTCTTGGGTTGGGGTTTGGGGTTGGAGCTCGGGCTGATACTTTCGACGCTGTAGGGGGTTGTGTTGTCGGAAGAAAGTGGGGAGGGGAGCCGTAGGGTCGTTGAGCTTCTGGCTGTCGAAGCTGACGAGCATGGCGGTTTTCAGCCTGCCGCAAGATTTCGCCTGCAGGGGGTGTGGGGTCGGGGGGGAGGGGAGCGGGGGAGGGCAACACGCGAAGTGTAAGTGTACTTCGTATGTATTTTTATATTATTATCGGTGGAAGCACGGAAGCACAAAGAAAATAAAGCTTGCAGATTTTTTTTGCGCAGCCAGACAGGGGGGTTACTAAAGAGTCAAGCAAGGGAAAAAAGTTGACCAAAAGAACGTCATTATTCTCGATTCAAACAGAAATCACAGCGCGCTCCGATCTCGTTTTCGTTTTGACCTTTTTAGGAGTGTGGCTCCGTTTTTTCCTTTTTATGTGCTCTCCCGGTGGATGTGTGTTTCCATATAGATTTTGCCCCCCTCAAGAACGGGTTTTCATAGTTTCCGTGAACAGATTGACTATCATCACCCTGTTGACCCGGGTACAAGCTACTTCTAACGGGAGTCGTCGACCTATATCCTTTTTTCTTGTGCACAAATTAACTTGCGGAAAGCGCGAGAGCGTGAGTTAGCAACAACACTCGATGAGAAACCGACGAGCAGTGGGATATTGCTAAACCCTATGCGCGATAAAAATTGAAGGCAAGAACCGGGGGGGAGAAGGGACGATACCTGTGACCACGGCTTGTTCAGAAGAGCCGGAAAGTAGATGTGCGTGAAAAAAAAAAAAAAAAAACTCCTTAATAAGGACAAAGCACCCAGTACTACGCGCGATCGGAGTTAACACACACAGCTTGCAAACATGAGTTTTTCACGAAACCTTCGATCTCGCAGCTGCAGGATAATTTAATGTTTCAATTTTTTCTTTTGATGTATTGGATGATTTTCGGCACAAGAGCAACCCGGCGAACGCGTTGCGACAACGGTTGCTCGAAAACCATGACTAGAAACGGACACCTTGCCAATCTCCTACACGTCGGCGGACAGATCACCGATTCCCCACTTGATGATCTAGATCTTGCAAGGAATATCTGTATGATCTAGCTATCTGCTATGATCGGGGGGGGGGGCGGGGGGGGCGGGAGCCGTACGATCGGTGATCAAGCACATGTTCGCTAGGTTGGATCCGTGCTCCCGGTATACCAGGGGTTTCCTCGGGTCATGCCCCCATCCGCCGATCATGACAGGGGGCTATTACAACCTCGCCGGGCGAGTGGGGCCGGGTCACACGGTGGTCGGAAATTTTACGGGACGGGTCGGGTCGGGTCGGGTCGGGTCGGGTCAGGTCGGGTCGGGTCGGGTCGGGTCGGGTCGGGTCGGGTCGGGTCGGGTCGGGTCGGGTCGGGTCGGGTCGGGTCGGGTCGGGTCGGGTCGGGTCGGGTCGGGTCGGGTCGGGTCGGGTCGGGTTGGGTCGGGTCGGGTCGGGTCGGGTCGGGTCGGGTCGGGTCGGGTCGGGTCGGGTCGGGTCGGGTCGGGTCGGGTCGGGTCGGGTCGGGTCGGGTCGGGTCAGGTCTGGCGGTTTTCAAATCTCGCGGGTCGGGAAGGGGTTACCCTAGATCGACCTGACCCGTGACAAGCCTTGACTGTATACAGACCCTGCGCAATAGCTCGCAACGGCAGATGCAGGGTCCGCTGTAGATAGATTTTCTAGGTTATGATCTGTCGGGAGTGAGCAACATTTGCCCTGGAGGGAAAAATGCCGTTCTTCTCACAAAAAACGGAGCGGTTGCTCTTAACGACGCCGAAAAAGACGAAAAAAAAAAAATGAAAAAATGCAAACGATCCTCTTTTTGATGAAAGCCCTGTCCCTAGGTGAATTCAACGAACACCCCGTTCGAGCGGTGAAATTCTAGGCCACCTGGGTGTGGTCTACGAAAACAGAGACAGAAAACACAGAAGGGGCTGTAAAAATTACCTCGAGACTCTTGAGCTCATCCAGGCAGTAGAGATCGGCGGTGCTCGCGGCTTGCCAGAGGAGGCACAAGCGCGACCCGACCGGACCAGCGCACCTTCCTCCGGTGTGGAAGACGTCGTCGCTGACACAACAAAAGAAAAAACATTACCATGGTACGTTTCAAGAGCAAAGGGCAACACAAAAAAAAACAAATATTTGTGATTTCGTAGGAAAGAGATATTGGGCAAGGGTAATATTATCGCAGGTGGAGTTGGACATTGGGAGGCGTGATACGGGAGGGGTTGGGTCGTCCCACAGTAGGGTTGGAGCGGAAGTTTCTCAGCAAAGTTCAGAAACAGCTTTGGCGCAAAACCTGCTGCCGAGTTATCCGGCGGCAAGGGTTGAACGTTTTGGGCCGTTAATTTGTGACCGGTTGAGCTCCGAAAGTGAGCAGCTACCGGTTAGCCTGATAATTTTGCGAGTACGTTAGCTTTTAGGACTATCAACACCATAGCACACAGAAGCGTTTGCCGGGTTTGCGCGAAAAAACGTCTACGAATACATTTTCCACCATTGAACCACGCGATACACTTGAAATACCGTTTTGTGTGTCATATCGCTGTTACGCCTCGGCCATGGAGATTGTCCGTCGATTTCAAGAGAGCAATGTTAAGCTAGAAAAGTCCAAGTCCTGGGGAGAAGATGAGGGGCACCTTTTTGTCGCTCCTACCGCCCCTCTCTCCCTATCATGTGCTACCAGCCAGTTTCTTGACTATTACCACCTACAGTCGCCTCGGATTACCACGCCTCCAAAATGGCACGCTGCCATTCGACTCCTCCAACTCCGAGGACATCTGAGGCCACTGATGTCGTAAAACTATTAATCAGTTGTCATTTCCTACCCCAGACGGTTCCTTCCCCCCGGCTGTCTCTCCTTCCCTTCGCCTGCCACGCAATGCGTCTCGATGCTAACCCATTCGTAGTGAGTGAGTTACACACAAGGAAAGGAAAGCCATCCCACGGGGAAGGGGTCACACGTTTTGGGTGAAACGGTTCTGGCATTCTGATTGGTTGAGCTCCTCAAGCGTGAACCTGTCGGTTAGCATGATAGTTTTTACGAGTTTTTTTTTTTTTTCGGACTACGAAGCACACAGAAACGTTGATTGGGTTTCGCGAACGAACGCTTTCGAAGTCTCGTTTCGGGTGACGGTGAGATATGGAGCTCCCCGTGTCAGAAGCTCAGAAAAATATCGTCAAGAACTTCCCTCGTGTTGACCAGTTGCTCCGCGTTTTGGCCCCCGGCTCCACGGTGTATGTTGCGCGGGGGGGGTAATCTGACTGCTGAGCTTGCATACGGTAACCACCCGAGCTTCGCCCCCCATGCCGTTGCTGTTCACCAAAATATATGTGCTGACGTGGTGCACGGTCGGGCTTTGGTGTTTAAATTAAGTTCCGCCGATATTGAGCTCCCCGTGTCAGAAGCTCAGAAAAATTATCAGAATCTGCTGCACCCCTGAGTTGTTTTACCCCCCAACTTCTCTGTAACGAAATTGCTGGTTTTGAAAGCTGGTTGTTAAACCAGCTCCCGGCCGTACATCCTGAAACACCGTGCCCCCTTGCCACCCCGACGCTATCCTTCGATAGTCCTTTGCAAACAATAGAATCGACGAATGTACAAGTTTTATCATAGCGTCCTTCCTCGTGTCGAGCAGCCATGAAACGTTTGATAAAGAAACTCGCTGACTTTGGGGGGGGCTATTGTGGTAAGAACCAGTCCCCTGCCGTGGGATGACTTGAGGGTAATAGGTTGGGTGATACGACACGGTGGTATTCGGTGTATTGTGTCAGCTGTTGCGTTTACAATGATGGATAATACCTGGTTTAAGCAATAACAATAAATTAAACCCTACGCGTGGCAGGAAGACCAAAAGGTATCAAACATTGAAGTCGTTTTTTCGATCAGAGGGTTTGCGCAACCCCTCCCCCCCCCCCCCCCTCCCCACCCTCCCCTCCTCTTCCCCTCCGCTCTGTACCCCTGTGTGAAAAAACGTACCGCAGTGTCACCAGCCTCACCTTTGAAAGCTCTGGTAGTCACGGATCAGCTGCATCACTGTTTCGTTTCGTTTGTGCATTGCCAAGTCGCCGTCGAAATCACACACAAAAAAAAATGGTTTCAGGCAAACACGGAAGCAGGTGGAGATAGGGTAGAGTAGGGTAGGGTAGCGTTAGGGTAGCGTAGGGTAGGGCAGAGTATGGTGGGGTTGGGGTGGGGTAGGGCTAGGGCAGGGTTGGAACTCCAAATACCAGAAACACATACATGAAAAAAAAATTGGAAAAAAACAAAACGGTGTACTGCAGCACGAGTAAAACCAAATCGGCGAAAGCAAGACAACAACAAAACAAAAAAAAACCTCCGACGTAAGTCATCCTTTCGACGTCACACGACTGCTTGTTGCACGTACTTGGGTTAACGCCGGTTCCTGCCGCGATCATGACGACGTTGCGGTGCGCCGGAGGAACCTTGAGTCTGTCCACCAGGAAGGGGCCCTGCAGCTGAACGGTGGCGTTGTCGGGGTCCTGAAATGAAGGCAAAAAATGCGCCACATCGCGACATATACCGCGATAATTTGAGGGAGGTGGAGGTAAGCGTGAGGGGGGGGGGGGGGGGCGGGGGCGGTTGCGGCGGGGGTAGAGGCGAGGGTGGGCGTGGAGGTGGTGCGATGTGGTAGGGATGGAGTGAGGGAACTGTAGACAGATGTCTTATCCAAGGAGACGATGTAATCGGTCAATACCAATGCGTCGGTGAGAAAGAACGTCAGTCGATATATGGATCCAAATAAGCTCATCAGCACATAAATGCATTAACAATCAAAACAAAAAAATCGCCAATCAATCAACCTATTGCGAACAGTATAGCAGCCAACCAATCAATCAACCAACTAAACAAACCAACCTCCCCAGCTCTCGCCACCCCCCCCCCCGGGCCCAGCACATCTCGAAGGAAACGTGGTCAATGGTCAAATAACTAAGGCAAGCAACACATGAGTATCTCCCTCCCCTCCCGAATCAGATCCAAAAAACCACCGCGATAACAATACTCGTAAGACACCAAAAAATATTTGTCAAGTCTCACGTTGGCCGTCTGTTCCAAAAGCGTGCTCATCGCGCCTCCCTGAACATGTCGGATTCGCATCTCCATACACAGAGGCACCCCTTTACCCTCATCCCCTTTCTCGCTCACATCCCCACTCCCACCCCGAAAGCTTTTGTTAATCCTTCCTCGAGCCCTTGTCATGGCTGTTATGGCGGCCGTGCGATAGCTGGGCCCTCTCTTGACGCCGCCAATGCTGCCGTTGACGCTGCCTTCTGCGTCCCAAACAGCCGCATTTCCTGCTGTTCCTGCAGCTCTGCTGCTGGCGTTAATGGAGCTGCTGTTGGTGTTGGTGTTCGCGTTGGAGCGAGCGTTGACTCTGCGGTTACCCGTAGTGGCGGAGGAGGAAGCGCCAGCGGTGGTAGCAGACGCGGCTTCGTGTTCCCCATCGTAGTCATCTCCATCGTCGTCGTCGTCGTCAGCATTGTCATGGGCATCATCGTCCATGTCGTAGCCGAAAATTCTTCGAAGCCGGCTGCTGCTCTGCGCTCGGAAGCTGCCTTGCTTCTGCTGATGTTGCTGTTTCTGCCGCTGACTGACGGGGAAAGGCACGACGGTCGCGTTGTAGGACCTTTGGACCAGGGTCTACCGAGATTCCGGAGGCCGGAGGCGCAAGGGAGGGTGGGGGTGGGGGTGGGGGTTGGGGCAAAAAAATGACGTCAATACCTTGATGTTGGTGGTGTATGAAAGGATATGCCGCGTCAAAAGCGCCCAAGATTGTCTACATCAAGTTACGATACGTTGCCCTACGTTAACAAGAAGCTCCAACGAGCATTCCGAAGAAGTTGCTGCTGCTCGCTGGCGGGAAAGGGTGCAACGGTCGCATCGTAGCACCGTTGAACCAGGGTGTGGCAGGCGGAAGTCCGGGGGAAGAAAATTACCAAAACTTTGATAATTGGAGAATTGGGGCCTAGGGTGAGGATATTCCAGACGTAACACCTGGTATATTAATAAATATGAGGACATCTTGTTGATTGTAGGCCCTTTTGTGAAAGCCAGGCCATGCCGTCAAGTCGACTGAGACCACAGCTGCAACACGTGATATCATATTCTGGCAGGTCGTACCCCGTGGTCCCTTCGGACAAGATCCACATGTTCAAGTGTTTATTTTTACAAGAAGGTTCATCCAGTTATCCAAGAACTTTCCAAGAACTTTCCAAGCTCGTTTCGGATAATACTTCCAAGCAACACCTCTCGGTCCCCTCTTGTGATCCGCGTGTTGAAGTACTTCTGTTGTCAAGAAGATTCAAGTAGATTTCTTCGAAATCCCAAGGTGATGTTGGAATATATTCCGAGCAGTACCGCTTCGTTCCTTCGCATGGTTCGCATATTATGTTTGCTAAAAAGAGAATTCCAAGAAACTTTAGAGACGTCTCGGACTATATCTTGAAGCCAACACCTCTCGGTCCCTCGGAATGATTCGCATATTGAAGGTGGGTGTGATAAAAAGGAGACCCCAAGAGCATTTCAAGAAAAGTCCAAGAATTGTCGGACTACCATATGTTTCCAAGTAATTACCTCTCGGTCCCTCCGCATGATTCGCATGTTGAAGTGGCACACGCCTGAGATCGCTTTCACCTGGACGAAAAACAAAACACAAAGGGAAAATCAGTCAAAGTCATGACGATGGTGATCATGCCGACGATGATGATGATGATGATGGCAACGAATATCAACAACAAAACACAGAAAACAAAACCACATCAACTGAATACGGGAAATCGCATGTGTTTTTTTACAATGACGATGACAATGATGGCAATGGCGATGATGATGACGATGATGATGATGATGATGATGATGACGATGATGATGATACCGTGATGCTGATGATGATGATGATACCGTGATGCTGATGATGATGATGATACCGTGATGCTGATGATGATGATGACGATGATATGACAACGATTATTAAAATTACGACGACAACGACGACGACGATAATGACGAGGATGATGACAGTCATGGTATTGTGTTTCGTTTTTCGTTTAGGACGGCGACGGCTGGGTGGGCGAGAAGGTCGCACTAGGCGTGAGACAGATATTTTACAGACTGGAGGATGTGAGAGCTATTTTACAGATTGGAGGCTGTGAGAGCCGAACAAACTCTGGCATTCGCTTGTTGAGAAAGAAAGGTTGCCTGCTAAATTCTTCATCTCTATGAGATCGTACAAATGGTGCCCAAACTACCATTGCTGTATCCCTATTAAATACCCCAAAATGAAAAAAACCCCGACGCAATGGTAACACCCGCAGCAGCAGTAGCAATGGGAGCGCACCAAAACCATCGCCCCCTGCCTCCCCAATCACTTCCACCACTACCGTTATCACCCCCGCCCCGCCCCCCCTCCACCCACCCCATCAACTCCAACTCTACACCCACCACCCTTGGTCCTTGTATAGCCGACAACCAAATGTTATGCTAAATCGAAGTTGAATGTCCCATAAAATGTGGGTACAGTCCTAACGAAGGAACGGTGGTCCGTCTCAAAAGGACTGCTTGGTCACTGGTCAAATGGCTAAGGCAAGTAACAAATAAAGACAAGCCCCACTACATCTACGCATGAAATGAGTAAACACACCCCACCACCACCACCACCACCCTTCCCCCCCCCCCCCGAATCTCTCTCTCACCAGAGCTTCCGCTTCCCCTGGACAGGAGAATACGTAACGGTAGACAGGCCGCAAGCCATCCCCTCCGACATCCATCCTTTCTCGAAGCACGAAGGGGCACACGTGAAACCGCTCCAACGCGAACTTCCCCCTCTCGATCTTGTTCTAACGTTTGGTTTGATTCATTTGGGCGGCGGCGGCGGGGGGGGGGAGGGGGGAGGGGGGGGAGGGGGGTAATCATCGGGGAAATATACGCTGGGTGGTCGTCGGGTGGGGCGGACATGTCCATACATTCTCTCAGCACGAAGCGGGCACTCGTGAAATCAGTCCAAAGCGAACTCCCCCCTTCTCATGTTCTTACGTTTTGGGGAGGCGATATTTGGTGCGGGGGTGGGGGGCGTTGGGCGCGAGGGGGGCGGGGGGTGACCCTCTAAAATACAGTCCCCGTCTCGATCTTGTTCTGTATTCCCATGTTTCGGGTGGAGAGAGGCATCATTAGTTGGGGGTGTGGGAGGGGGGGGGTTCCTCCGACACGAATTTCTCTTCTCAATCGTGCTTTAGCCCAGGGTATATAGGGTAGGAGGAAGCGTAGTTCGCTTATGGGAGGGTAAGGGGCAGATGGCGGGGGGGAGGGTGGTGGTGGTGGTGGTGGTAGGTGAAGGTGGCTAGGGGGGGGTGGACCTTCCAAAGCGAACCTCCCCCTCTCGATATTGTATTAACGCCAAGGGTTTCAGGTGGGGGAGGGCGTCATTTTCCTATGTTTCTTGAGGGGTGGACACTCCATTCCGACCGTGGCCCTCTCTATCTTATTCCAGGCTAACGGGTGTGTAGTGGGGGAAGAGGCGTGATTAGTTCGTGGGTAGGTAGCGGGGGCAGAGGGGGAGGAGTGTACTTATATCTTGCACGGATGTTGTCGAACGACAATGCACCCGAGGGGGAGGGGGGGGCGTACTCATTTGTTGCTCGCCTTAGTGCACCCTTGTGGAGACGGAACGGTTGGGAGGGGGGGAGGGGTGTACTCACACCATGCATAACCGTAATTCCAAGACTATATAGATCTGAGGGGGGGGGGGGGGGGGGGGTAGGAGGGATGGTGGTGGGCATGAATAGGCCTACTTCGTAACAAAAGGAAAAAATCAACACAATACGATCAGGGGTGAAAAGGTGGTGTCGATTGTTTTCCGATGATGAGCCGTGTCGGCCGGGGGTGGCAGGGGCGAAAAGTATAGCGCCTGCCAAGAAGTTTCCACACCACGCCTCTAACCCCCGCAAACACGCCGAACCTTGAAGCCGGGCACCACTGCAGATCTAGTCGGGGCGAGGTCAGTAGGCGCCGGTGTGGAACCTAGCGCTCCAGCAACAGCTAGCCTTCTCCGCTCCTTCTCCACCTGTGCAACCGAAGCAATAAAACTTGTTAATGCTTCAAACAAAAATTAGCCAAAAAACAAACAAACCGAATTTACTGGTAGACGTGAACGAACAAAAGTAAAGAGTGAAATTAAGAAACGTACCATGCACGAAAGATAACTCAAACGAAACAACGCAAAAAGAAGCGGAGTAAGCAACAGCGGCACCAAAAACAATCGAAAGCCTGCAAGTTGGCTGGCTATACTTCGCCGACTAGCGATTACTTGGCTAGACATTGCACGTACTTGCACCCGGTCATTTTGCGGTACCGTGCATTCATCTTCGAGTCTGATTGGCGCCCCCCGCGGCTCGACGTTTGGTGATTGTCCATGAGCAAGGCAGTTAGTTTGACTCTACTCCGCGCCATGAAAAGAGCATTTAGTCGCGAAGGCCCACCCACCTGAACACCCGAGTTGTGGTATTGACGATAACTATTAATACTAATAGCGGCCAACTTCAGCTAACAAACACAGTCCTATCACCTACCCATGCTTGCACGATGAACTGGGTCCTAACTGGCGCCCTTGGGCGGTCGTTCGTCGGGGCTATTCGGTGTCCGCCCCCTCCTCCCCCTCCCCCTTCAACTGAGAAAACCCTAGAACCTTTCCCGTGCTTCGTCCCAGCATTGCAGGTACGCGAGGGCCTACTGTCGTAAGATCACGGCCATGCATGGACTGACTCTACGATACCCCCCCTCCCCCCCGCAAAACCAGCGATTTCGTTCTACGAACGTTACGTGGTTGCTCGACACAAGGAACGACGCATGCTACGATAGAGGTTGCGCCCCCCTTTTTTTTTTGAGCTTCCTCAATTTTGGGAGCCTAAGACCTCTCCCAAAAAAAAACTGATTTTGTGAAGAAAAAAAATAAATAAATAAACTGCCATCTACCGGATGTCAACCCTCATGGCCTAGGTACGCGAACGAGAATCATCACCCAAAAGTAAAAATGGCCTTTTTTTTCCGACGATTTTGGGTCAAGGAACCCCGTCATTCAGAAACCATTTTCGCCAATAAACGGTATACCTTAATATACCGTGATACCTCTATCGTAGCTCTTGAAAAAAATAAAATAAACTGCCATCTACCGGATGTCAACCCTCATGGCCTAGGTACGCGAACGAGAATCATCACCCAAAAGTAAAAATGGCTTTTTTTTTTCCGACGATTTTGGATCAAGGAGCCCCGTCATTCAGAAACCATTTTCGCCAATAAACGGTATACCTTAATATACCGTAATACCGCTATCGTAGCTCTTGGGTTAAGGAGCCCCGTTATTCAGAAACCATTTCCGCCAATAAACGGTATACCTTAATATATCTATTGTAGCACGAAATGGGTTGGGTTAAGGAGCCCCGTCATTCAGAAATCATGTCCGCCAAAAAATGGTATACCTTAATACCTCTATCTAACGACGACCCTAATACCTCTATAGTAGCTTTTGGGTTAAGGAGCCCCGCCATTCAGAAACCATTTTCGCCAAAAAACGGTATACCTTAATACCTCTATCGTAACGACGACCCTAATACCTCTATAGTAGCTTTTGGGTTAAGGAGCCCCGTCATTCAGAAAACATTTCCGCCAAAAAACGGTATACCTTAATAACGACGACCCTAATACCTCTATCGTAGCTTTTGGGTTAACCCCTTCACAACTGGAACCCCTTTTTGGGGACAATTTTTCTTGAAGTTTGTATCGGGAGGGATTTGGGGGCTCTAAAGGGGTTAACCCCTTTACAACTGGAAACCCGTTTTTGGGGACAAAATTACTTGGATTTAGTATAGGGAGGGGTTCGGGGGCTCCAAAAGGGTTAAGGAGCCCCGTCATTCAGAAACAATTTCCGTCAGAAAACGGTATCACTTAATACCTCTATTGTAGCACGAAATGGGTTGGGTTAAGGAGCCTCGTCATTCAGAAACCATTTCCGCCAAAAAATGGTATACCTTACTACCTCTATCGTAGCACGCGTCCGAAGGATGCTTTGAAAAAATATTTTGGCTCATGTTCTTGCCTGCAAAGGGCCATCGACCGATGCACGCCTGGGTGGCAAGGGGCACCGTATGTTCTTGAGGTACGGCCGGGAGCTGTTTTTTTTAAATGTTGCCGTTGGGGGGTGCGCGCGGTTTATCTAGCAGTGGGGATGAGAGCGTCAAGACGACCAGCAAGGCAAGAGCTCTGGGGCTGCTTTCACCGAGGGCTTCGTCACGCAATCCTAGTCCCTCTGTACGAACGCCTCCACGGCTCAGCGAAACCGTGACACGCTTAGTTTCCTTTCAACAATAAATCCGGATCAGGTCACACTTGGTTTCAGTGTTGCCGGCGCGGCCGCTTAAAAGAAACGTTAGCGGGGGGGCGTTGAACGACTCCATGATAAGTTGTGTTCCCCGCTAAAATATCACTCATTGCTTACCCATGCTTCCGCGATGGACTGGGTTCTAGTTAACACTCTTGGGCGTTCGTTTGTCGGGGGCCTCCGGTGGTCGTTTGCCGTTGTCGCAGCAGCTGCGCTTTGCGTTCTTCTTCCTCGCTGAGGTCCCTGCGCTCCGTCCGTGCCCACAGAGGAACACACCGATGAGAAGCCCTCGGTGATGTCTGTGTCTGTCGTCAGGATTTTTCGCCGCCCTTCGAACGAGTTCTTTTGGTTGCTGGTGGTAGTGTCGTTGGTTTTGCGTTTAGCTCCCACCTTCCCTCCAGACCCCGCGGCTTTCCCGGGTCGCAATCTCGAAGCAGCAGCAGCGGCAGCGAGTTTTGCCCGGCCCGCGCGGAAGAGATGCCGAGATCTGACCCTACCGGGTTCCGTGCCTTCTCCGAGGTCGGGTCTGATGTCGTCATCATCATCATCGCCACCATCACCACCACCACCATCATCATCGTCATCACCGTCATTGCCACCATCATCAACACGGTCATCTTCGCTGTTGAAGTTATCGCCAACCATGTTCATCTCGCTGCTGCCAGTATCGTGTTGGTCCTGTTCGTGATCGTCATCGTGCTCGTCATCCTCTCGAGCATCCTCGTCGATGTAGGCAACCACCATCTTTTGCGCTATTTCCCAGGCGCTCTGTTCGATGATTTAGTTTAGTTTCGTTTTTGTAATTTTTATATTTCGTGGGGTGGATGGTTTGTTTTTTGGGGTGGGAGGGGATGCATAGGGAAAGCGAATAGGCGCAAGAGGTGGGGGGAAGGAGGCGGGAGGGTGGGGGGTGGAAGGGAAGGGTCAGAGGGTGTTTTAATAGCATGCAAGATGGAATATTCTACCCTACTTTCGTGGACAATGGCAAGCTCCCAACAGTGCCGGTTGAATAGCGCCACTGCTCCTCGATACATAGTGCCGGTCAAATCGCTTGGTGCTATTGGAAATCTCCACACTAGTATAGTAACCCTATTCCCAATAGTGCCGGTGCCCTTAATAGTGCCTTCCAGTAGTGCCGGTGCCCTAAATGCTGCTGGCTGTTGTTGTTGTTCTCACATAACTCGCATAATCGAGTCGTCCGTGGTCACAGGACAGGCTCCAGTCACTCTGGAGTGGAGGAATACCCCAGGGAAAAAACACAAACAAACCAAAGGTGGTACACGCATATATCATAGGTGACGCAATTCATGCCTCCGCCAGAAACATATAAAAGTGAAATTGGGAGTCAGCCTAGGATGCGCCAGGTCCATACTGGTGCACACGTCTCACTCTTCTCGCCTAAAAACCCAAATATTCCGCTTGCCACCCAGGAAAGACTACCACGCAAATATTACACGTAGTACCTATCACTACTCACACGCACGTCAAACTCAAGTCAATAGGGAACAAAATAGCCAGTGTATCGGGCTTGCATATGCCGGCACAATCGGGAGCCTCTGACCACTGGCGCAGCAGTTGTACCAAGAAAACGCGCTAAAACAAAAAGGACTTTTTGAATTACGCGAGGCTTCCCAAAAAAACGCACCTCCGTGTGGGTGTGGGGGGAAAACGTCCCGGCTCCCCTATCCTCCCCTATAAGCTCCCCCGTGACGTCCGTACCAATCGCGTTCATCACCACCCTAGCCCCGCCCGGATGCCTCAAGGCAAAGTCGAACACATCCAAAATCGCTCCGTCGACGATAACCCAGCTCTCTCCGTTCAACACCTGGGTGATTTTGGGGATGGAGGTGGGGGTTGGGGTGGGGATAGGGCTGGGGATAAGGATGGAGGGTGGGATTATGGTGTGCTTGGAGGGGGGGGGTGGAGGTCGAGGCGGTAAAGGGTACGGGTTCAAATTCAGCATCGCTCCACCAACGATAACCCAGTTCTACCCGTTCAACACCTGGGGTGAGGGTGGGGGTGGGGGTTGGGGTTGGGGTGGGGAAAGGGCTGGGGACAAGGATGGAGGGTGGGATTATGGTGTGCGCGAAGGGGGGGGTGGAGTTCGAGGTGGTGAAGGGGAAGTGTGTAAATCCAGCATCGCTCCGCCAACTACAACCCAGCTCTACACGTTCGACGCCTGGGACGGGGAGGGGTGGGGTTGGGATCGGGGTTGGGGTTGGGGTGGAGATAGGGTTGGGGGACAAGGGTGGAGGGTGGGATTATGGTGTACGTGGAGGGGGGGGGTGGAGTTCGAGGTGAAGGGGAAGGGTGCAAATCCAGCATCGCTCCGCCAACGATAACCCAACTCTACACGTTCAACATTTGGGGCGGGAAGGGGGTGGGGTTGGGGTGGAAATAAGGTTGGGGGACAGAGGTGGAGGTGGGATTTGGAGGGGCGGAGGGATGGAGCTTGGGATGGTAGTAAACGGTGTGGGTGTGAGTTTGGTGGCGCTCTATCAACGATAACCCAGTCTGTCTCCCCGTTGAATACCTGGATAGGGCATGCAAGGGGTGGGGTTCGAGGTGGGGATGCTTTAAGGGCAGGGGGGACCCAAAAACAAAAGAACTAGTCATCTCCTAGCCCGCAAGGAAAAAAAAAAATTAGCCCCTTGCCCCCCGCCCCAACGCTCCCCCAACACCACTAAAGCACCACACCTTGTAGTTGGACTCTTCGACGGTGTAGATCGGCAAGACTTACTTGGGGTTTTAATCTTCATTCGCTTTTTTCAACAAAAACTAGTACCAGACACCTAGTTTGAAAACAAAACAAAAAACGTCAATCTCAACGCTCTAACGAAACAATCAAAACGTTTATACACCCGCCCCGCCCCTTCCCTCCCTCCGTCTGCGCCGAAAAACACCCCACCTTGTAGTTAAACTCGTCGATGGTGTAGATGGGCAGAATTTCTGTCCTGGCCATCATTCTCCCGTCTCCGGTGGCGGCGTCCCTCTCCTTTCTCCTCTTCTCCGCCGCATAATCGTAGTTAGCGTTGGTAATGGTGAAAAGTCCCAGCATCCTCGCCTCTCCCTTCTTCTTGTACTGGACGCGGTGTATTGGGAGGCGGTAGGGACGGGGGGGGAAGGTGCTCTCATTTATCATGCATATTCGTAATCTGAAAACCATTACACCCTCTCATCCCTACGAGTGGCTGGACATAGCGGTGGGGATTCATGTAGTCATGCATGACCGTGGTCTTAACTGAACTCGGCGTATAGGAAGGCGTTAGGGGTGGGGACCGGGGGTGGCTAAATTGTCGGGGGGAAAACCTACGCGAACCCTGCGCTGCGCTTGGGAATTTTACTGCAAATGACGCGTTATTTGCGGAAAATGGACGGCTCATTGCCGAGAAAAAAAATATGCGGCCGGGGGAGGAGGGAGCGTGTACTCAATCTATCACGCATGATCGTAATCTGAAAACCATAGATCCTCGCATCCCTGTTGGCTATGGACGGAGCGCCGGGGCACGCGCGCGAGGGGCGGGAGGGGGTTCTCATTGGTCATACATGGCCGTGGTCGTGTAAACTCAGACCCTCGCATCATGACTGCCTGTACTGAGAAAATCGGGTTTTCACCCACCAAGGGGGAAAGTGAGGAATTTTCTAGCAAGCAGCGGGCAGTGGAAGACGGATTGGAACGGAATGGAAAGGTTAGAGAACGGACGCGCGAAAAAAAAATTTGGGAAAGGTGAGCGGACGGCCGGACGGAAGGACATGGGACAAGGAGATTCTGGCACACCCGAGGCTGGAAAAAAAAAACACCATATTTTTCAGGGCTTTTCACTGGGAGAAAGAGAAAGAGAAAGTGCGAAGAAAACAAATGGCATGAGCAACAAAAAAAAAGCAAAAAAAACGACATAGAATCTGGAGAGCTACTGTGGATCGTGCTCTGTCTAATGCGTGAAGTGCACTGATGCGACTTACCCGCAAGACTTGTTTCCTGATCTCCAAGAACAACACCAGCGCACACAAACTCGCCGCCCAGGCTGGGAAGACGTAGTTATAAACGTCCCCGAATGAAGCGAACTTTTAGCCCAGCAATGAACAAACAGCAGCAGCAACAACAACATAAACAGTAACATCAGCAGCAGCAGTAATAGCAGCAGTAGTAGAAGCAGCAGCAGGAGCAGCCAAAGAAACAGCAGCAGCAACACCAGAAATGTCATCAACGGCGGTATTATCAGCGGCAGTAGAAGCACCAACAACAACGACTATTATCAAAAGGCTGGGGTTTGCCCGTTCAGGACTGCAACCACGTTCTGGGGGACGAAATCACTTGAAAATAGAGTTGGTCCATTGTTGCAGAATTAAAAGGGCAAGACCAAGGCCAAGCTAAAGCCGAGGTTATGGCTAGGGCTGTGGCTAAGGTTAATGCTGCGATGCTAAGGCCATGGCTAAGGCTAAGGCCGAGGTGAAGGCTAAGACTAAGGCCAAGGCTGAAGCAAAGGCTGGGACTAAGACCACAAGTAAGACTGCGTCTAAAGCTAACACTACGGCTAACGCTTCGGCTAAGGCTAGGGATACGGCCAAGGCCATAACTGAGGGTAAGGCGAAAGTCTACAGCTATGGCCAAGGTCTAGGCAAAGGCTAAGGACAAAACCCTAATACGAAGGCGGCAACGCTGAGGTTTTGGCCCAGCCTCATGGTCAGGGCCAAGGCCAATGCTAACGCTAACGGTAAGACTACAGCTACCGCTACAACCAAGTCCACGGCCGAGGCTATGGTCAGGAAGGCTAAAGCTACGGCTAATTCTAATCCTAAGGCGAACCTTAGCCCTAAAGCTCTGGCCAAAGCTGCAATAGGGCCAAGCATGCGGATAATGCCATAACCTTTTTTTTCGCCGTTGTTTCTTTTTTTTAACGCTACAACCAAGTCTAAGGCCGAGGCTATGGCTAGGGCTTAAGCTACGGCTAATTATATCCTAAGCCTAACCCTAGCCCTAAAGCTCTGGTTAAAACTGCAATACGGCCAGGCATACGGATAACGCTACTCGCAACCTATATTTTCGCCTTTGTTTTCATCTTTCTAATCTCACAGTCGATGTCGAAGGTGGACGAGATGAGGCTATCGCTGGAGGACACTACTTGCGTTGCTATTAATAAACGTATGGAAGACAAATGTTAAGCAAAGGCTAACCCCAAATAAGAGCAAGGTTTGACCTTGAGCGGGAAGTAGGCATAGAAGGGAGCTAGGCGTTGTGCGTATGTTTTCATTTCGTTTACCCCTTTTTTTTTGCTTTCGGGAATGTTACGAGCGATCAACGTTGAAGCTTATGCCGTGCTGCAATGTTGGACGGCAAGCACAAAATAAGAGCAACGCTAGGATCAATTATTCGCCATTTTTTTATTGATTACTTGCTAACCTGGCATGATGTCGAAGGCAGAGAAGATGAGGCATTCGCTGGTGGACACGAGTTCCACTACGAAGGCGAAGACCAAGGCTTACCCTAACCCTAAGGCCGAAGCTAAGGCTAAGGCTTACCCTAAGGCAAATAAGGCCAATGATAAAAACACGGCTGATTGTCGATATCATTCGCCATTTTGCCTTCCTCTAACCTCATAGTCGATGTCGAAGGTGGAGAAAATGAGGCTGTCGCTGGAGGATACCAGTTCCACTCCTCGGTAGCACTGCACGGCGCCCGCTAGGTAGGCGAACTGACCAAACCATATGTGGAGGCTCTTGTTGATCTTATAAAACATACAAGAAAAACACAACGACGAAAACAAAACATGTTAGAAAAAAAACGTTAGAAGTTCATGAATACATAAAACCGCCAAATTTCATACGAGAAAAACATTGCAACGAACGTTCGTCTTTCCCCATCTACTATTTCCATAAGCTTTTGGGTGTTGCTGTTTTAAACTGTTATGTTCGCTCGATATACCTGGGTTCCAAGCTGCTTACCAAACAAAATCGAACCAAGAGACAAGAAGAATAAAAAATACTTCGGAGTATACATGTGCATCGGGGAGGCTCCGATTTTCAAGACCTCGCTTTAAGATAGGTCGACAAAAGCACCGGTTTAAGATTAGTCAGATGGCTTATCTTGGCATGGGCACATTAAAAGCTACATATAGTTCCCCATTCCGATTTGAGAAACGCGCCAGCTTGTGAGAGAGTTGCGGTAGTATCATATGGCAGACGTTGCGGTATCGTGGCGGTAATGGCGGTAACGTGGCGGTTATCGCGGGGTGCCGTAGTGCAAGACGACGGTAAACGCGGCAAAAGATGACAGTCGTCGCGGTAACGTGGCGGAAATGACGTCTCCTTGGCCTGACACCCCCCCCCCCCCCCCCTCGCTTAAACCGAAGCCTCTCTGTAGTACCCGTTCCGATTTAAGAAAAAATATAGTACCGGACCCGATTTAAGAGAAGCTATAGTACACAAAAAAAGAATCCATAGTACCCGTTCCGATTCAAGAGAAATTCTACATGCCATGGTGGCGTTTCAGATCAAGCGTACGGTAGGGGGATGTTAATACACCCTTTCTCGCCGCTGGGTTCGAACCCCTCGCACGAGTGACTCTGCACCTCACGGACAAAGCACACTACTGTAGGTGATTTGTGGGGGCGAAGCTTTGCTAGCCATCCCGTTGCGAATTTTTATGTCGCTAAAATAGAGCGGCACCGCAAGTGGGACATGGGGGTAACTCGCTCGAGTGCTCCAAGCCACGACGGCAAAAACAATCCCCCAAAAGCGACCCTCCCACCGTAGCCACATTCTTCTACGATGTGAGCCCTACTCTATATATAAGGAGGAACGGGATGCGTTAGAGGAGAGGACGAGGCAATTAGACGTGTGCTGACATGGAAGACCTTGGCAGACTAAAAAGTAACGAGAAAACGGTCGCTATAGTGGGAGATAGATGGTGGCGGCAGACGGCGAAACAAGACGGGGGGATAGGGTAAGCAGACAGTTTTCAAGTAATATATGGAAGAAGCGTACTGAGCGCCCCAAAATGTTGGAGGTGTCTCTATTAGGAGTAGGAATGGTGCTCCGTCTCGGAAGGGATGCGTGGTCAACGGGAAAATGACTTAAGGCAAGCAACAAATGAGTACGCCCCCCTTTACATGCCCCCCCCCCCCCGTAGCCACGGTCTGCACCATTTTTTTTTCAAGCTACTAACTTGAAAAATTATATATATATATTTGGCACCCCCTCCCACCCCCAAAGAAAAACAAAAAACATTATGCAGCAAACCGAAAATTGCAACTCGATGAACAGGTTTCATGGCCTACGTACCAAAAGCATTCATACTTTCAAATAAAGAAAGAAGAATGAAAATTGTGGACGATTTTTGGTTTTAGGAAACTGAAAATTGCAACTCGATGAACAGAGATTTATGAAAATTGCAACTCGATGAAGAGGTTCACGGCCTACGTACCAGGAAGCATTCATATTTGCAAAAAAAAACAAGAAAAAACGTGGACGATTTTTGGTCCTAGCAGACTGAAAATTGCAAGTTTTTTTGATGGGCAGAGATTCATGATCTACGTACCAAAAGCATGTATTTATTTGCAAACATCAAAAAATTAAATGTGGACGATGTTTGGGTTTTTACGGAGTCCCCGTTTCTCAAAAAAGCATATAGAAAAAAAAAGTGCTACATGTATCGTAACACGCATCAAGTGCCCCGATTTAAGAGAGATCTACATGGCGACCGTGGCTACCGTGTGGGGGGGGGTACTCAGTTTGTGCACGGCCGTCGTCGTATGACCACAGACCCTCGCATCCTTACTATTCCGTGACGGAGCACGTCGGGTTTTCACTAAACGGGCAGAAACTGCTTGCACCAAGTGCCAAGCGCCGTGAGGTGTGTGGTCGGCGAGTCGCATAAAGGGTGAAGTGCATCCTTCCAAGAACCACTCGTAAGAAGAACTTCGGCACCTTGTGCCTACGTTCTTGCTTATGGATGACAGTGCCAATGAGTCACCTTGTTTTCTGGTGTGGCCACTCCAGAGGCAGCAATAGGTATTACTATGTAACTGCGCCGTGGGTGCCTTACCATGTCCATACTACGCGATGCGATCATTCCCCTTGTGCGGAGTTAGGGTTCTCCACCCCGCACAACATGATCAAACTCGACAATCATCATGGTGGTGACCACCAAAAAAAAAAAACATCAAATACGGTACCGTGGTTATCTAGCTCACGCAGTGATTGGCATGTTTTACAGCGTCGTTGCCAACCAACGCCAAACCGAATATACATGTAATGTTTTTACAGCGTCGGCGCCAACCGAGGCCAACTGTTATTTGTATATTTAGGCTGCCATGGGGGGGGTCACGCTTGGGAGGGCGCCCTTTTCGGCAGCAGCTCTAGGGGTAACTTTGCGCGAGTGACCCCTCCCTGCTTCTTTGCGACCTGACCTTTCAAGCTTTCGTGCTGTTTCATTTTTTTTGTGATCTGAACCCGAAGCGGCCCGCCAAGCAAAGGGCCTCCAGGTTTTTGGTCAGGGAGGCACACACTCACTTGCGCGAGTAGCTCAAGCCCATTGGTGAAAAACTAGCGTACCTCCCCCAACGTAGCCGGCCCAGACACACCTGAACCCAAGCCATAGGCCGCTCTCTGGCCGTATACGACAGGGTTATTACGGAGATCTACTGTTAGCAGGATGAATTGTCGAACTAAAAAAAGGGGGCAAAGGCCTTTGCTTGCTAGCGTTCGGTTCAAGTAAATTTCGTTGGATGGTCTCACCCGGCATACAGAGCCTGCCTTTGCTTGCTAGCGTTCGGTTCAAGTAAATTTCGTTGGCTGGTCTCACCCGGCATACAGAGCCTCAATCGAACACAGTCTCTTAGCGTAGGAGAGCTCTCCTGAATGGTGGCGACGCTTCCCTGTTTTAGTGTGTGATTTCATCCTGTTTTCAATGGATCTTCGTAATAGTGTTAGTGTGTAACACCCCCCCTGGTATGAAATGCTGAGCCGGTTTCCTCCGAAACCAGCGCGGTAGGAATAACAACGGTGGCGGCTTTGGGAGGATGTCGTCCGGCTCTTTCCGTAGACGTGTCGCTCGGCGTCTAGACTCTACCGGTCGTCGAAAAATCGGCATACGGAACTCGTCCGAGGGGGTGTGCCGTACACCGTCGCATACGGTGAGTCGAAGCCAGCCCGCCCCCCCCTCCCTGTACAGTTCAACTTTTCTCACCCGATGAAATCTGGAAAAATTGGAGTACTTGCCCTCCAGAGCCTTGGTGCGCAGCCATCCCGTTAGGATCTGCAAAAAAATGGCTGACATCATGTAGAAACCCCACCTATTCGGAGATCGGTATGCATGGAAAGAATGTTGAGAGAGGAAAGGTCGCGTCATTGTTCTATGGGTGGATGCTAGCACTGTTTCTACCGATCGTGTTTCGGAAATGCGAAGTCATGGTGATGTCAATTGACGATTCCGTATTGGCGTATGCAAACTTAGTCCAAATGCAGTCCATGTTCGACCGCGCTTCCATCGCTGTTTTGTCTCCTTCCTGTGCCCCGTCGAAATCCAGCTCCTCTCCCCTCCCTTTGCATCGACTAAAAGTGTCCTCATCTTCCCCCCTCCTTTGCAGACCCCCCCCCTTCCCGGCTCCGCCTCCGGTGCCATAGCCAGATGAGGATTCACTTCGAACGCGAAGATATGTAGTAGCCGGAAGCGGAACATACGGCGGAAACGTTGTAAGGCGTGATCAAAATCACATCCGTCCAACTCCCCCGCCCCCCCCCCCCCCCCCTGGCCACGACTATGCATG
Source organism: Undaria pinnatifida (assembly GCA_012845835.1). NCBI lineage: Eukaryota > Phaeophyceae > Laminariales > Alariaceae > Undaria > Undaria pinnatifida. The sequence goes on along the minus strand of JABAKD010000021.1, from coordinate 10,863,106 downwards.
AAATGAGTATCCCCCCCATCGAACACCTCGCGGTATTTCGCGCTTGGTGCACGCGATGTCTGCCTGGTCGGTGAAAACCCGACGTGCTCCGTCTCGGTATTGAATGATAGGGATGCGAGGGTCTATAAGCATGCGACCACTACGGCTATGCATACAATGAGTTCAACCGTCCAATGTATAAAAATAGCCCCTCGCCCTGCCGCCGCCTCCGTATCCACTACCGCAGCCAGTTATGAACTCACTTAGCATGCGAAGAGTTGTGGGAGCCGCCGGTGGAAAATATGGCGGTGATGCTGAGAGGCAGGACCATCTCCGAGGCTACGATCATCAGCTCCATATGCCGCTGCCACCACATTGCTCCCATATTCACAGAATCTCCTTTCCGATACCTGCGAAGTCATTCGGATATTCATTCATTCGCGTTAGTTTTTTTTTTCATTCAATTATTCTTTCGTTTGAGAGGCCGTTCATTTCGGGACCATCTCCGAGGCTGTGATAGTCAACTCCAAAGATCTGCTGTTACATCGCCCCCGTGCCAAAGAGTCTCCCTTCCGGTACCTGTGAATTCGTTCAGACTGACATTCATTTGCTTTACTTTTTAATTTTCATTCGATTATTCTTTCGTTTGCGTGGCCGTTCATTTCGGGACCATCTCTGAGGCTACGATCATCAGCTCCATATACCGCTGCCACCACATCGCCCCCATATTCACATAATCTCCTTTCCGATGCCTGCGAAGTCATTCGGATATTCATTCATTCGCTTCAGATTTTTTTCGTTCGATTATTCTTTCGTTTGCGTGGCCGTTCGTTTCGGGACCATCTCCGAGGCCGTGATAATCAACTCCATAGATCTGCTGTCACATCGCCCCCGTGCCAAAGAGTCTCCCTTCCGGCACCTGTGAATTCGTTCAGATTGACATTCATTCGCTTTAGCTTTTTTTTTTGCATTCGAGCAGTCTTTCGTTCGCTTGGCCATTCATTCGGGACCATCTCAGAGGCTATGATTATCAGCTCCATAGGTCTGCTGCCATATCAATCCCGTAATAACATGATATCCCCTCCGGCACGTGCAGGACCGCCGAGCCATCCCTTCATTTGTTCATTCGCTTAGCTAGTAATCCATTCCATGTTTCATTCGTACGCCTAAGCCATCAATTCGGGACCATCTCCGAGGCTACACTCATCACCTCCACATGAATTCGATGCGAGTCGACGAGGGAGGAAAGGGCTGGAGTACTGTCGCGATAAAAGTGAAGGCGTGTATCGTAGTTGGGGAGGGGGGAGAAGAGCCTACTTAGCAGTCCCGGATCTGAGTTACGACTAGGAAGCGAGAAGGAGAATGAAAAGTGCAATGTATTGGATGGGCAAAGAAAAAAAGAAAAAAAATGGCGCTGCCACTACATCGCTCCAACCATAGTCACGGAGTCTCCCTGCCGAGGTAAATTATTTAGATATTCGCTCACTTGCCTACTTTTCATTCACCCCGTACACGTATTTTTTTATTCGCGTGTTCATTCAAATATTCGTTCATCGGTGCATTCATGGCTACAATCATCAAGACCCACAATTGCGCTGCCGCCACATCGCCCTCATGGTCGCAGAGTCTCCCTTCCGACCCGCGCGGAGCCGTCCGGGTGTGCTCCTTCGGTTTTTCATTGGCCACTGAAGCAATCCACTCGAGCATACATATCATCCATTCGCTCAATATAGTCATTAATTCGGAACTGTTTTTCCGAAGCTACGACCACCAACCCTGTGTGTATCCGCCACCAATCCCCTCCCATAAGTCAAGGGGTCTCATTTTCGGCACCTGTGAAGCCATTCAGATATTCTTTTGTCTCTTCCCTTAGCATATCACGCGTTCTACGATAGAGGTATACCGTTTTTTGGCGAAAATGGTTTCTGAAGGACGGGGCTACTTAACCCAAAATCGTCGGAAATCGTACACCATTCTTGTTTCTCGTTTTGTACATAATAAGCCGTGGGATTTTTCACCCGGTCGCAGTTTTTACTTTTTCTCCATTTTCGGATTTTTTCAGAGAGGCGTGTCTTAAGCTCCCAAATTGAGGAACCCCTGAACAGAAGTGATGCACCTCTACACACCGTAGCACGCGTCATATTGATTAGTCCGCACCTGGCACAAATTATTCATTGGTTCGCTCAACCATTGACTCGTCCCACGGTAGGAGCGCAGAAGAAGATTCCAATAATTTTCTGAGCTCTTGAACGCGAGGAGCTAGGTCATCATCAACATCACCCGGAGCATGACTTCAAAGACGTTCGTTCGCGCAACCCGACCAACGTTCCTTCCTTTCTTCTTTATTTTTTTTTTGTTTTGGCGAACACGTTTACTTTTCCAGCTTCTTGACAAGCCGTGGTCACAGGTGTCGTCACTCTCCCCCCCCCCCCCCGGTTCTTGCCCCTTCAATTGTTTTTCGCGCGTAGGGGTTCAGCAATCCCACTGCTCGTCGATTTGATGCGGCAGTGACGCGTGCATCGATAGAGATGCACCGCCTTTTTTTTTAAGGCACAAGAAAAAAAATGGGAGCTCAAGACCTCTCTCTCAAAAAAACTGATTTTGGAGGAGAAAACTAAAACCTTCTAAAGAAAAACAGATGAAAAATTACCCTGGCCTATAGGTACACAACCGAGAATCACGCCCAAAAAAGAAAAAAAATGGCATTTTTTTTCCAGACGATTATGGGTCAAGGAGCCTCGTTCGTCATTCAGAAACCACTTCCGCCAAAAAAAGGCATACCCTAATACATCTATCGTAGCACGTGCCTAGTCCGAAAAACAGATTTACTCGAAAACATGCGCCAGACTAACCGGTAGCCCCTCTCTTGAGTAGGTCGACCAAATCAGGATGCCAGAAACGGAGGATCCCAAAACGGCAACCCCAAGCGTGGCACGACTCCAATCATTCAGGATCTGTCTGCGAGGCTGCAATCATCACAGCTTATTCGCTGATTTTGCTCACCAATTCTTCTCTTTTTTTTTCTTGCCGCTCGACACAAAGGGTTAAAAGAGAGTCAAAACCCACCTGGCGTAGTAGATACCCAGCGGAGCGAAAAACATCCAGGCCACGAGGATCACGGCGCCGTGGAACAGGAAGAAATCTTGGTCTTCTTCGCAAATCTATTAGAAATGTAGGTAGAAAATGGTTAGCGCGCTGTCACGTTTACCCTGAAGAGTGCTCTACGGTGGACTGACTGTCTTCGAACTAGCTGTCTAATGGTCACCAAGAGCTGGGAATTGGCAGCGACCTGATTTTTCACGTGTCACAATATTACTGTTCTGTCACATTTAGGCTGGAGTGCTGCTTATGGTGGGCTGTTTTCCAATTTGGTGTCTACTAGGAACGAAGAGCTGGCAAGAAACATCGATTCAACTTCTTGTTATCCTTATGAAGTTTATAATTGGGGTAGTGCTGAATGAAGGAAGGAACGAACGAACGAATAAATGAATGAACGAAAGAACGAATGAATGAATGAATGAATGAATGAATGAATGAATAAATGAATGAACGAATGAATGAAATGAATGAATGAATGGATTTTGAGTGATCGAACGAATGAATTAATTAACGGATGAGTGAACGAACGAATGGATGAATGAATGAATGAATAAATGAGCAAACGAATGCATGAATGAATGCATGAATGAATGAATGAATGAATGAATGAATGAATGAATGAATGAATGAATGAATGAATGAACAAACGAATGAATGAACGAACGAACGAACGAATGAATGAATGAATGAATGAATGAATGAATGAATGAATGAATGAATGAATGAATGAATAAATGAATGAATGAATAGAAAATAGGGTTAGGTGACGCGAAAAACATTTAGGTCACGACGATCAGGGCGAAATGAAAAAAAAAATGGTCGCTATACCAGAGAGAGGGTAACTCAAAACACATCAAAACCAAAATGAAACGGATGAGGGCACCGTAGATAACCAAGAACAGCCACAAAAAACGCCGAGAATAAAACGTTGAGACCCTTCCATTATCCCAAACGGTTGCTAACCCACCGACGCCTGCCACGATAGGGACGTAGCATTTTCTGGCCGAAATTCGATCTGAACTGAACGGCGGAGCTCCTTAACCCAAACTCGCTGGATGTTTCGTTCTGTTTGACGCGTGCTACGATAGGGGTATTAAGGTACACCGTTTTTTGGCGGAAAGAGTGACGGGGCTCCTTAACCCAAAATCCAATATGGAGGTATTAAGGTATACCGTTTTTTGGCGGATTTTTCTGAATGACGAGCTCCTTAACCCAAAAGCCACGATAGAGGTATTACGGTATACCGTTTTTTGGCGGAAATTTTTTCTAAATGACGATTTCCTTAACCCAAAAGTTACGACAGAGGTATTAGGGTATACCGTTTTTTGGCGGAAATTGTTTCTGAATGACGGGGCTCCTTAACCCAACATCGTCGGAAAAAATGCGCCATTCTTCTTCACGATTCTCGTCGTGTACCTAGGCCATGGGATGTTTCATCCGGTGTCAAAGTCTTTTTTTTTCCCTTCAAATCAGGTTTTGGGAGAGGTCCCAAATCGAGGAGTAGAATTGGAAAAAAAAGTGGTGCACCTCTGTCCTTGCACTCGTCGTTGAAAAAAAATAAAAAAAAAAAAACGATTTACACAGAGGCCATGGGTTGGTTCATCGGGTTTGCACTTTCCATTTTTCACTCAAAACCAATTTGTGGGCCAGGTTCAGCGCTGCTCGAGCGGGGGAGACCCAAAAACAAACACTGGCTCATCTCGATCGTAGCATGGCGTCCGCCTTAAAACTACGCAACCTTTCTTTGGGTGACAAAACCTTCTTGCGAAAATACGCGGGACTAAACACGGAACCGCGACTGCACTACAGTACACTTCTGGGAACACACTACCATACGGTAGCTGGAGTTACTTACGGAGGTGGAAGATCCGTCCCCAAAGTTAACGGACGCAGCGCCTCGATTGCTGTTGGTGTGCTGTCCGATCCCTTCGCCCGATCGATAGGCGTACACGACGTCTGTTGATTTGTCGTCAGCTACGTCTGCTGCGACATCGTAGTCCTGAGGCATAATGGTCAAGAATGGCAAGGTACACAATATCGGTGATGGTGGTTGTGGTCGGCGGGGGGGGGGAGGGGGGGGGGGGGGGGGGGGGGCATGTGAAGGGGGGCATGTTAAGGGGGGGATGCGAAGGGGGGCGTACTCATTTGTTGCTTGCCTTAGTTATTTGACCATTGTCCGCGCATCCCTTTCGAGACGGAGCACCGGGGGGGGGGGGGGATAGGCGTGGGCCACTGATGTGGAGACATCATCATTTACGCTGGCATTTTTACGTGGATTAGTAGGATTGAAAGAAACATGCACGAACAAATACATAACCGTGATGGTGATTGTTGTGGTGATCATAGTGGGGTGGAGGGGGCGCGGGTGGAGCGAGGGGGGGGGGAGGGGTGGTAGTGGTAGTGGTGATGGTGATATCGCTGATGATAGTAGCCATGGTAGTAGTCTTGGTGGTGGGGGTGGTGGGGATGATGATGTGATGGTGATGGTGACGATGGCGCTGGATGTTGTGGCGGTTGGGGTGGGCGGGTGTTGGGGTGGGCGGGTGTTGGGGTGGGCGGATACTGGGGTGGGGAGTTGACCTTTTGGTGGTGGTGGTGGTGGTGGTGGGTCTAGGAGGAGTTTGGCGCGGGGGGGGTAAGGTGGTGGTGGTGGTGGTGGTAGTGGTGGTGGTGGTGGTGGTGGTGGTAGCAGTGGTGTTGGCAATGATGTCAGCACGAAGTAAATGTCTAGCGCCTGCCGTTACCAATCTTGATTCACGCAATCAAAGACTATCGTTCCATGTCCGTCATATTTACACAGGCGTCCTGCGAATGGCTCAACCAATTTCACAGGTTGTCTGCAGATCAGAGCCCCCTTTGTGATCTATTTCGTTTACACTCCTGGTCTAAATGATGTGCGTGGTCTGTAGATCACGTTGACGTACGATCTGCGCGACGTAGTACATATTCCTGGGTTTGGGTCTGTGTTGTCTCCATTCACATTCTACCGTTCTTTCTACCCAGCGACACCCAGCACACCCAGTGTCCGCGCTGATTCTTCATCGGATCTGTACCTCACATAGCCTGCGCAAACACATCATATCGGTAGTTATGGAATGTACACGAGACGCGCGCTAGGATAGAGATATAGGGCAATTTTTCGACAAAAACATTTTTCCGAGAATGACGAAGCGCCTTACCCCAACCTTAACCCACAATCGTCGGAACGTCATTCTCGTTTTTCTTTTTGCTAAAATATTGTTTTGTGAGTACCTGGGGGCCGGGGTTTTTTGTTCATCGGCTTCAAAATTCAGCTAATTGCTCTAATGATGAGTATTTTTTTTTGAGGGGGGTTGATGTGTAGAGCTCCCTGCAGGTCAGGGTCTAGCTACGTAGCTGCGAGAACAAAAATGGGGCACCTCTACCGTCGCGTGTGTCATGATCTATATGATCTATATGATCTAAATGGTCTATGTGATCTATATTGTCTACACCATGATCTTGGTACCCACGTTGTCTGCTACCACGGGTTTTAGCTACTCGCACAAGTGACCGACCCTGTATATACCTCGAGGAAGACAGAAAGAAATACTTCGGGCGATGTGCTTGGCGCAGCGTAGCTTACCATATCCATTGTGGATTCATATCGAAAAACTAAAAACCAGCACGAGAGCTGAAAGAGACCGCAAGGGGACCGACCGGGGGAGGGGCGAGTGACCCCGAGCCATTGCGAAAAAAACGCTCGAAAAAAGAGTCATCCCACGGCAGGGGTTGCAGTTGTTGGATTAACTAAAAATTTACATGTCCGAATGAGCTCCTGAGTCTTACTACGGTAGCCCCCCCAACTTGTCTTCAACGAAATCGCCAGTTTCAAACCAGCCCCCGGTCGTATCTCCTGAAACACGGTGTCCCTCGACACCCCGACGTCATCAATCGATAGACCTTTGCACACAAGAAAACATGTGGATACTTTTCTTTCAACAGTATCCTTCCTTGTGTCGAGCAGCCCTGAAACGTTCGTTGAAGAAAACCGCTGGTTTCTTTGGGGGGGGTATTGTAGAATCAGTCTCCTGAAGTAAGGAACTAGCGGTTGTATGCCGTGGTCAAGTAATTTCACTAGTACATGCTTGTTTAGGACTAGACTGAGGCATAAAAGCTTGGTCGGGTGGTGCCTTTGAAGTCATGTGGTAGTGGGTGAGATATTGAGCTCCTCGTGTGAGAAGTTCAGGGACTGATGCTCCACCCCGGCTCAAAAAGTGACCTCCCCTACCTTGTCAACCGATATCAACTCGGTGCCGCGGCGGATGGTGCTGTCCCTCGAGTGCACGACAATCGTCCGGTCTCCGTCGATGCTACGAGACAGAGTGAACATCCATGCTAATGGAGGATCCGCTCAGACAGTTACTGTATCCTTGCTTATATCACGGCTGCAATAAAATTATGTATATATATTACCTGACACCACAGCTGTGCAATGGAATTGTGCCTGGTACTTGGTGTGTCGTTCACCGCCCGACAAAGCACAAATCCGCCCGCGTTTTTCTTCGACCCATCACAGCCCCGTGCCGCTCAGATCCGTACTCCCAAAGTCCTTAGACTCCCGATTCCTTATAACCCCCTTTCCTTAAGCTCCCAATTTATCAACCCGCCATTTTCTAAAAAAACTCGCAACTTCTTGGACCCAATATTTTTTCAAACCCCTCCAGAGCCCCAAAAACCCTTCCAATACTAATTTCAAGTAGTTGGTCCCCGAAAATGGATTTCCAATTGTAAAGGCGTTAAACTCAAATTTTCTCAAGCCCCCAGTTCATTAAATTGTTAATACCTTCAACTCCCTGTTTCTTTAACCACCGATTTATCAAATTCTCAGTTCCATCAACCCCTCAATTTTCTTAACTCGCCCGCGTTTTTTTTGGTTCTGTTAATTACCATTTCTTTTTAAGCTCTGGATTTCTCGACTGCTTAAGTTGTTGTCGTCGTGGGCCGTTTCATACCTCGGTGCTGCTGAGGTTGGTGTTGTCCCTCGAGAACACAACAGTCGTCCAATCTCCGTCTACGCTGACGCTGTGGACTTCCATCTCAGAGTCCACGGTGTCTAGGTCAGGTGTCGTTCGACTGAAAACGCAGACACAAACAGCGGGAGTTCCAATGATGTCGGGGCCGGTGGGGAGAAAGAGAGGGGGAGGGGGGGAGGAAGGCGGGGGGGAAGGGAGGGAGGGAGGAAGGGAGGGAGGGAGGGAGGGAGGGAGCGAAGGGGAGGGGGAGAGAAGAAGGGACAAGGCTGTGAGTTGGGGGGACTTGATAGCTGGTTGATAATTGGGTGGATGAGCTAATGCCAACTATTTACTAATCACGCGTTATTCTAAACGATGGGTTTTTTTATAGCACTCGTTAAGCCACGAAGACAAATACGCTAGGCAAGCTCGATACGAACAAACGAACAAACTCCTCAACATGACCGCACGAAACTGACCATAACACCTAGCCAACTACCAACCAGTCACCTATCTACTTCTATTATGTAATCATTCAAGTCATGACCCTAGAGAGAAAGAACAGGCGCGGGGGGGGAGTGTTGTCAACATGAAACTGATCATTCCACCAATCTACATTCAGCACAACCAGTCAGTGCCCGCGCCGATGCCTCCTTGAGAGACGAGCTCTGCTACTGCTGCGGTTACAAGCTACGAGACAGAGATACGCATTACAAAATACAGCAAGGTAATTTGGCCAAGAAAAAATAAAAACACAACCGCAACGAGCACGATGCACCAAACACAAGTAACACATGCAAAGCCAGCACACCAGGCCATCCGCAATAAAAACAGAAACGAAAAAAAACGAAAAGTCACCTACCAACCATTTCTAACCGCTTACCCAAAGATTGGGGACGCGCACCTAGGAATCAGAGGCTAAGAGTTGAATTATGCTTGCAGCGGTAACGCAGTTATCACGAATGGACATGGTAAGGGGAAAGGAAGTTAACGCCTTGGCAACTGGTAAAATCATTTGAAACTAGTACAAGGGCTTGGGATTGTGTGGCTGTAAAAGGAGGGGCGTACTCATTGATTGCTTGCCTTGGTCGTTTCACCCCTGACCACGCATCCCTATCGAGACGGAGCACCGTTCATACTCCTAATAGAGATACCTCCAACATTTGGGCGCTCATTATGCTTCTTTCATTCATTGCAGTACATAAAAACTGTTTGCTTATCCTATCCCCTTTCTGTTCCACGTCTGCGGCCACCATCTATCTCCTAGGATTGGCGATCGTTTTCGCGCTACTCTCTCGTCTACCAAACTCTTCCATGTCACGTTCGTCTAATTTCCTCATCTCCTCCTCCAACACATCCCGTTCCTCCTTGTATATTTGACATTCTCCTACTACGTGAGTCCTACTCTATTGTTGTGCCAAACGGGCACATATGTGCATTCACGTCCTCCTCCTCCCGCCTACTGGTATATCTAAAGCGAGGGGGGGAGGGGGGGGGGGGGGGGGGGGCGTACTCAGTTTGCGCATGGCCGTAGTCGTATGACCATAGACTCGCACATCCCTACTAGGCCGGGACGGAGCATGGTCGGATTTTCACCAACCAGGCATACTAGCGAGGGGGAGGGGGTGTACTCGGTTTGTGCATGGCCGTAGTCGTATGACCGTAGACCCTTGCATCCTTACTAAGCCGAGCCGGAGCACGTCGGGTTTTCACCAACCAGGAGGATATTGCTCTGCACCAAGTGCGAAACGCCGTGAGGTGCTCGGCGAGTTGCATGAAGAGTGAAGTGCATCCTTCCAAAAAACCTTAGGGGGGGGGCGGTAACGCTAACCACTGGGTGGTGATAACACGGAACGGAGGGGTAGGAGGGGTGAGGGGTGGGAGTGGGGGGGGTAGATACCTAGAGACGGGAGACCTGTCGGTGCAGTTGGCCGAGGTCGAGCTCGTAATCTCGCAGATGATGTAGTCTTCCGCGTCTGTCATCTCGGTTCCTCCGAATCCGATGGACTGTTTTTCGTTGTGCCACCCGTCCCCGCACCCCGTCGCATGCATGCATGGTGCGTGGTGATCGTCGAATCATGCGGACGATTGGGCGAAGGACATATTTGGGTTGGATCAGTGTTCGGGTTGAAGATATTTTGGAGGATTGGGTCAGAGTTGGGCTAGGTTGGGGGGCGTGGGTGACCAAGGCTAGGGTAGGGGGGGGGGGATTTTTTAGGGGGGCATGATAAGGGGGGCATGTCAAGGGGGGCGTACTCATTTGTTGGGGCATGTTAAGGGGGGTGTACTCATTTTTAGCTTGCCTTAAGTCATTTGACCGTTGACCACGTACCCCTTTCTAGACGGAGCACCGTTCCTCCTCGTAATAAGAGACACCTCCAACATTTGGGGCGCTCATTACGCTTCTTCCACATATTACGAGGTATATAAAAACTGTTTGCTTGCTTATCCCTATCCCCGTCCAGCTTCGCCGTCTGCGGCCACCATCTGTCTCCTAGGAAAGCGATCGTTTTCTCGCTACTCTCTAGTCTACCAAACTCTTCCATGTCACGTTCATCTAATTTTGTCTTCCCGGTACAAGCTTTTTTTTTCTCACACTTTTTCTTTCCAGCTTCTGGACAAAAGCCGTGGTCACAGGTGTCGTCCCTCTCTTCCCCCCCCCCGGTTCTTGCCTTCGATTTTTATCGCGCATATAGGGTTCAGCGATCCCACTGCTGCTTCTCGTCGATTTTTCATCGAGTGTTGTTGCTAACTCACGCTCTCGCGCTTTCCGCAAGCCAATTTGTGCACAAGAGAAAGTCCCAACGAATTTATACGAGTATGCACTCGGCGGGGCTCGAACTCGCGAAACTGACCTACACCAGGCTCGAGGATAACCTGATACGCCACCGGGGCAACCGGCTCTGTATATGCAGAAGCTCGGGGTCAATCTGCGCTTGCTCAACCACGCGGAAGGCTCGAAGGCACTATAGCGGACAACTGGCGCTGCTTGCTCAACCGGCAATATAGGCGGAACACCACTACCGCTATAGGGTGCGTACTTCTTACCAGATACCCCGTCTCCCCGATGTACTTTCCGCTGAGGTTGAACCGTGAAATATCTTTCGATATGTCTTCCCACCCGAGCTCGAACCTGAAAACAAGGCCGGAGTTTCATCCCACCGCGACAAAAAGGGGAACGACGAAGAGGAAAATATTATGTGGTAGGGGAAAGATGGGTGGGGCGACGGGGACAGGGTGGGAAGGGCATTCTGATCAGCGGAAAGGAGAGCGGAAGGGGGGCGGATTGAGGGGGGGGGGGGGGGGGGGGCGTTCAGAGCAGCGTTCTCTTGGGGGATGGGGGGGCGAGGGACTGCGCCATTATTTTTCTTTAGTGTCCGATCAGAACACGGACTAAAGCGAAAACACACCTAACGCAGCATGATGGCACGGGGCACCTATCACATGCTAAAAAGCAAGAAGACGAACACTGAGAGTCGATAAGATTGTAACAGGAACACTATTGCAGTGGGGAGTCGTTCTGATGGCACTAGAAAAAGTTCAATGGTGGAGATAAAACTCACGTAAACAAACAATAAAAAAAAGTACCTCAAACCAAAACCGAACAAACCAGTCGAACGATAATTGTTCTGCTCGGAAAAAAAAAACTCGAAAGTAAAAGCCCGATGAAAAACACGTGGAACGAAAAAAAAACGAAACCCGAACACAGCGTTCGACATAAAACCGACTTTTTTAAAAGGGAGACCGAAAACGATCAAAATGATAAAGCAACACGAGCTGCAGATAGATCAAAAGAAAAAAAGAGCCGAGAAAACTCACTCGGTGGAGAGCGATAGCGTGTAGGAAGAGTCATCGTCATCCATGCAGTCCTCGTAGCAGACCGTTACTTCCGGAATGGTGAAGGGCGAAACCGACAAATCCGTTATATTCACCGTTCGTCTGTAACGGTAATGGTTACAACGCGTGCGGAGGGTTTGATTAAAAACACGGTGGGGGGGGTGTAATAAACAATACACAAGGACATAAAATGGGGGGAGAGGGGGATGGATGGTGAACGGCGAAACCGTAGATTTGTGATGTTAACCGTTCGCCTGAAAGGGTAATAGTTGCACCGCGTACGGAGGGTTTGCACAAACGCGTTGGGGGGGCGGGGGGTGAGGGGTGGGTTAACATTCACACGCACGAGCAAGGGTGAGCAGGGCAGCCACGGTTAGAGGCGAAACCGTCCAATCCGTCACGTTGTCGTTCGCATGTAACGGGTACATCATGTCGTAGATACACCGCGTGCGGAGGGTTTGGCCGAAACCGGTGGTCTTGGTGGGTGGGTTGGGTACGGGTGTGCTAATTTCGGGAGGGGTACAAAAAGCCTCGCATGAGTAAGGGAGGCGTGGAATGGAGGGGGGGCGGGGGGAGGGGGACGGGACGGGAAGAGACAGGAAGGGGGCGGAGGGGGGAGGGCAAATGTAGAGGGACGTGTGAGGAGAGAAGAGCGGACGCAAGCCACGGGGGCAGTGGAGGGAGCGGGGGGGGGAGGGGTACTCATTTGTTGCTGCCTTAGTCATTTGACCATTGACCACTCATTCCGATCGAGACGGAGCACCGTGCCTACTCCCAATAGAGATACCTCCAACATTTGGGCGATCATTACGCCTCTTCCATTCATTACAGTGCAAATAAACCGTTTGCTTATCCTATCCCCGTCCTGTTTCGCCGTCTGCGGCCACCATCTATCTCCTAGGATAGCGATCGTTTTCTCGCTACTCTCCAGTCTACCAAACTCTTCCATGTCGCATACGTCTAATTCCCTCATCTCCTCCTCTAACACACCCCGTTCCTCCTTGCACATTTCACATTCTCTTAGTATGTGAGTTCTACTCTCTATTGTTGTGCTACACGGACACATATGTGTAACCATGTCATCCTCCTCCCGACTACTGGTATATCTCTTTCTTCTTTCTGGTAGGTCCAGGTCCCCTACACGAAATCGCAGTTTCAGCTTTTTCGCGTAGTCCATTGGGCCGTGCAAATACGTCTTATTCCAGCTCGCCCTTTTGATATTTTCTCTCATACCGACATATCAACTATGGATGGCAACCTCTTTTCTGGCATGTTCTTTACTTTATATTGTCATTTCAACTTTCTCACGTCTCTATTTGTTTTCAGTGGGTGCATTCCTAGTTCTTCTCTTAATACTGCATTACTCGTCGTACTTGAGCATCCTAGTACATTTTTAGATGCTGCCAGCTGCAATGTTTTCCAGCTGTTTTACTAGCTTCGCGTTCCCTTCCCATACTTGCATACTCTTACTTTGGTACAATCACATTAATCAGAATATATATTTTACTCCTAGTGTCAAATGGCGGGCCTGCCAGGATCGCATGCATTTTTGCCTACTTGTGATTTGCCCTTTCCTAATACTTTGGCTAAGTGTGCATCCTAAGAGCAGTCCTTTGACATCTCTACGTCAAGGTACGTATATTGGTCTGCGATCGGTGTTTCATCTTCTCCCCACTTCCATTTGAAATTTACCGGATCCACCTCATCTTCGATACATACAACTAGTGGAGGGGGGGGAGGGGGGGGGGTACCTTATGAGGCCCCGAAGGGTAGTGCCCTCCGTGTCCTCAATCTTGTTAGTGACGTTGTGCCACAGGCGGTCTCCGGTCATCACCCGGAACAACTGTTCTCGCCACGCCGCCTTGTTTATGTACACCGACGGGCAAAAGGTGATAAAAAAAACGACCAAAAAACGGTTTGATGTCGCAAAAACGAGAAAAACGAGGACCGAAATATAGGAGGGGGTGGGAACGACCGAAGAATGGTGATATTGATGGTGCTAAAGCAAGAGCACGGGTGAAAGACAAAACGAAAGCAAAAGCAAAAGCAAAAGCAAAAGCAAAAGCAAAAGCAAAAGCAAAATCAAAATCAAAATCAAAATCAAAATCAAAAGCAAAATCAAAATCAAAATCAAAATCAAAATCAAAATCAAAATCAAAATCAAAATCAAAATCAAAATCAAAATCAAAATCAAAAGCAAAAGCAAAAGCAAAAGCAAAAGCAAAAGCAAAAGCAAAAGCAAAAGCAAAAGCAAAAGCAAAAGCAAAAGCAAAAGCAAAAGCAAAAGCAAAAGCAAAAGCAAAAGCAAAAGCAAAAGCAAAAGCAAAAGCAAAAGCAAAAGCAAAAGCAAAAGCAAAAGCAAAAGCAAAAGCAAAAGCAAAAGCAAAAGCAAAAGCAAAAGCAAAAGCAAAAGCAAAAGCAAAAGCAAAAGCAAAAGCAAAAGCAAAAGCAAAAGCAAAAGCAAAAGCAAAAGCAAAAGCAAAAGCAAAAGCAAAAGCAAAAGCAAAAGCAAAAGCAAAAGCAAAAGCAAAAGCAAAAGCAAAAGCAAAAGCAAAAGCAAAAGCAAAAGCAAAAGCAAAAGCAAAAGCAAAAGCAAAAGCAAAAGCAAAAGCAAAAGCAAAAGCAAAAGCAAAAGCAAAAGCAAAAGCAAAAGCAAAGCAAAGCAAAAGCAAAAGCAAAAGCAAAAGCAAAAGCAAAAGCAAAAGCAAAAGCAAAAGCAAAAGCAAAAGCAAAAGCAAAAGCAAAAGCAAAAGCAAAAGGCAAAAGCAAAAGGCAAAAGCAAAAGGCAAAAGCAAAAGGCAAAAGCAATAGCAAAAAAAAAAAAGCGAAAAGCAAAAACAGTTGCAAAAATCAAAAGCAAAAAGCAAAAGCAAAAGCAAGAGCGAATGCACTAGCAAAAAGCAAAAGCAAAAAGCAAACGAAAAGCTCCCAACCGAACAAATGGATTAACGTTGTACAAAAGCGAAAGGGACGGGGGGTGTGCTCAGCAGGGGTGTAACAACCTCTCTCTCGCATTACAGCTCTTGGCTGCAGGCTACGGATGCATGCTGCAATAGAGGTATACCGTTTTTTGGCGGATTTTTTTTTCTGAATGACGGAGAGCTCCTTATCCCAAAATCGTCGGAAATACGACATTTTTATTTTTTGCATGATTCTTGTCGTGTACCTAGGCCATGGGATTTTTCATCCGGGATCATAGCAGCTTTTTTTTCTCCTTGAAATCAGTTTTTGTCTTAAGAGAAGTCTTAAGCTCCCAAATTAAGGAGTAGAATTAGAGAAAAAAGCGGAGCACCTCCATCGTAGAACGCGTCTACGGCTCCCCAACCCTTTTAGCACCGCACTCCCAACATGGAGCCCAAACACTTGGAGTTAGACTAGGAAATTTTAGGAGTTGGAAGTGGGTTAATTAAGGAGACCCTGTCATTCATTCAGCATCTATTTTGTTTTTGTGCCCCCCAATAAAGTGCCACCTTTCCACATCGTAGCGCCCGTCGTCTATTATACCAAAAAATACAGCCCCCTTCCCCCCCCAAAAAAAAGTGTCACAAGTGCTTCTGTACATCGCAGCGCGCGTAGTCTATTAGAAAACATGTTTCCCCCCCGAAAAAAAAAGTGTCACCTCTCTACGTCGTGGTAGCGCGCGCTGTCTTTTAGAAAATACTCCGAGTATAATTTTTTCCCAGACTGATTCTGCGATAGCCCTCCTCCAAACCAACGATTTTTCTTCAAGGAACATTTCATGGCTGCTCGACACGAGGAAGGGTGCTAAAATGCCTCCATATGTTTTATTGTGTGCAAAGGTCCATCGAACGATGACGTCGGGGTTTCAAGGGACACCGTGTTTCAGCAGATGAGACCGGGAGCTGGTTTCAAAACCGGCGATTTTGTTAGAGAAAAGTTGGGGGGGGGGGGGGGGCGCAGAACGACACACCCCTAAAAATAGTGTCACCTTGTGCAACATGGTAGCGCGCGTCGTCTTTTGGAAAATATGTATGTTTTTCCCCTCTCAAAAGGTGCCACCCCTCTATATCTTAGCGCGCTTTTACAAAATCTTGTTTTTTGCCCCCCCGAACGTGCCACCTCTCTACATCGTAGCCCCGGTGGCGTATCAGGTTATCCTCGAGCCTGGTATAGGTCAGTTTCATGAGCTCGAGTCCCCCCGACCCCCGAGCGCAGACTCGAACAAATTCGTGGGGACTTTTTCTTGTGCACAAATTGGCTTGCGGGAAACGAGAGAGCGTGAGTTAGCAACACTCGATGAAAAAATCGACGAGAAGTGGGATTACTGAACCCTATGCGCGATAAAATTGAAGGCGAGAACCGGGGGAAAGAAGGGACGACACCTGTGACCACGGCTTGTTTAAAAGCTGGAAAGTAGAAGTAAGTGTGGAAAAAAACAAACAAAAAACGTAGCGCGCGTCGTCTCTTACTAGTTTTCGTTTTTTGTTGTCCCCCCCAAAAGTGCCACCGACAAGTGCCGCGGTAGAGTTGCACCCGTTTTTTTTCTGAGATACCTCGATTTTGGAAGCTTCAGTTAAACCTCTCCCACAAACTGATTTTGGAGAAAAACGAACCCCCCTACCGGATAAAGAATCCTATGGCCTAAAAATACACAACGAGAAACACGAAAAAAATATATATGGCCTATTTACGACGATTTTCGGGTTGAGGAGCCCCGTCATTCAGAAACCATTTCCGCCAAAAAACGGTATACCTCTATCGTATTTAGAAACCATTTCCGCCGAAAAACGGTATACCTCTATCGTATTCAGAAACCACTTCCGCCAAAAAACGGTATACCTCTATCGTATTCAGAAACCATTCCCGCCAAAAAACGGTATACCTCAATCGTATTCAGAAACCATTTCCGCCACAAAACGGTATACCTCTATCGTAGAACGCGTCTTTTTTTTATCGTAGCGTGCGTCATCTTTTACAAAGGCTTGTATTTTTTTCCCACCAAAAAAAAAAGGGCCACCTCCCCTATATCATCGCGCGCGTCGTGGTCTTTTTGATTGTACATACCCGCAACAGGTCGCCGAAAATATCGTGCGACAGCATCCCGTTCCCCTCCGCCAGAGCCCCCGTAAAGGCATCCAGCAGACCGATGTCCCCGCCGTACGTGTCATTCAGCATCTGCGCCACGATTCGATCAGTAGTAATATCAGAGAATGACGCTGCTCGGGCGAGTCCGTACGCTTCTCGCGCATCATTATAGGTGGGAACGCCTATATGGGATGGATGGGGAGGGAGGGAAGGAGGGAGGGAGGGACGGGGGGAGGGAGAAAGGGAAGGAGGGAGGGAGGGAGGGAGGGAGGGACGGAGGAACCGAAGGACAGAGGGACGGAAGGAGTGGTTGTTGAGTGTGAGTGGGCCGAAGTGCCCGTGGTGATATCGTTTTGTGACCTGAAGACAACACGGCACAACTTTCTCGGAAACAGTAACGCCCACCAACGCTCCAAAGCTCCACTGACGCGGAAAGACACAACCAAAACACACACAAAAACATTGCAAAAGCCCAACAAAAGGAGAATCTCAGAAAGCTACAGCACCAAACATTGAACAAAAAAAAACAAACAAGAAACTCAGAAAATTGCGGAAAAAACAAAAAAACATCAAAGCAGAGACAATGCGCGTGAGAAACTGACGCTCCCGCTCCAAGAGGGCCAAGAACTCACCGTGATCCCTCCCTCTCTGTACGGCGTCGACCGGTAGCTTGAACAAGGACGAGGCCACCGATACGGCGGAGGCAAAGTGAACCCCGATATTGAACGTGCTCGACAGCGCCGCCCCCCTTAAAATGCTGCTGACGTTATTTCGCAGGAAAATACCCTCCAAATCGGCCACTGCTACTGTGAGCTCCGTATTGTCCTATTTTTGTGATGAAAATTGAAGGGATGGGGATGGGGGTTGGACGTGGGGGGGGGGGGGGGAGGGGGTTACTCAGTTCGTGCATGGCCGTAGTCGTATGACCATAAACCCTCGCATTCCTACTATGCCGGGAAGGAGCACGTCGGGTTTTCGCCAACTAGGCAGACTAGCGGGGGGGGGGGGGGGGGGGAGGGGGGGGGAGCAGGAGGGGGGGAGGGGTGATGGAGGGTGGAAGGATGTTGCTGGTATTTTGGATCATGCTCTTGCAGTGGCTCGGTGTCGCTCGCGCGAGTGACCCTGTAACTTTCGTGGTTTAAGCTTTCGAGTCTTACTCAGGTAGCCCTCCCAACATTTGTTCAACAAATTAGAGGGTTTTGAAACCAGCTTATCGGCCGTGTCTCCTGAAAAAGGTGACCCCTTGCCATCCCGACGGTCATCGTTCGGTGGTCCTTTGCAAACAAGGACATACACGAAGATGACGTTTTCATACCACTCTTCCTCGTGCCGAGCGGTCGTGAAGCGTTCGTTGAAAAAAATAGCTGGTTTCGGGGGGGGGGGGGGGGGGCTATCGTAGAATCGGCCTTTCGTACTGTGCGTTAAAAAAAAAATCGCGATGTGATCCCGCAAGATGGAATGGTAAAAGCTAAGCTGCGAAAAAAAAACAAGAAAAATTACCTGTTTCACTAATAAAGTTTTGTTTTTGCCCGTGAGGTACAGAGTCACTCGCGCGATTGGCTCAAACCCCAGTAGTAAAAGCAGGGGTACCTCCCCCCCCCCCCCCCCCTCAACCAACTCATCCCACCGTAGGGGTCGCAGTTGTTGGATTGACTAATAATTTACACGTCCGATTGAGCTCCTCAAGCGAGGTAACTAGCGGCTAGTCATTAGTACACTAATTTCACGAGTACAGTCGACCCCGCTTTAAAGACGCACATGGGTTTTTTTTTCAGGGCGTCTTTAACCCGGGGAATCGTCTTTAACTTTCCGGGGACAATAACTCCCCTTCCCCGGGGTCAACGGAGACGTAACCTACGTCAAACGACGCGCCATTTCAGCAGGAATACTGGCATGACAGGCAAACGCCGAAAAAGAATCACCACGCCGTTGTAGGTATGTAGAATTTAAGTTTTCGCGGACATCACCTCCACCCGCGCCAACCTGAGAAACTACAACCTTGGCGCTGCACATAGACTACTTGCGTGTGTGGACTGCGCGTGCTTTGCGTTCGTATTTACAAACAAGGGAACCTGTATTCGAGTACATTTAGTCTCTCGTTGGCCCACTTGAAAATCACTCCTCTGAAGCCTACGCTTCATGTAGTCACCACATGAAAAATATGCGTACTGCCGTTTCAACGTCACGTACCAACCAGAGAGCCACCTGCGCCCGAAACCACACAGCTCGAGTACAGGGGAAAAATAACACCATGAAGCACGAAACACGCACAACGCTGAAACAAAGAGAGCTCACTCCACTGCAGTTTTAAAAACCGAATCCACACAGAGCATGAAACATGTTTGCCGAGCGAAGCAAAATCACAGATCGCACCAGCGACCTTAGCCCAAAGAACGGCATTCCCAAACTACGACTTCCATGCATCACGAAGGGTGGACTGCACCTCACCCCTCCCCTTCGCTCTACGCTTGACTTGAGTTTCATGTGTAAACGAATGAACGGTTCTCGAAAGAAGGAATAGCGATTCGCTGTATTCGCCGTTTCCCCCTTTCGCGTACAAGTAGGAACGAACTTCCTCAAGACGAGAGCGGACTTCGGCTTCTGAAAGGGAGGTTGTGACGCACGAGTCTGGGCTAAGGTCGTCTTCCTCGTCACCCGACTCCCCGTCAGCAAGTTCGATGCCGTTGAAGTTGTCCTCTAGATCCTGGAGTTCTAGCTCCTTCTCTTCGTCCAACACCTCTGGGTCATCCTCAACACGAAGCCAAATCTTGACTGCCTGCCGTACTTCGCTCTCAGAGAGGCCCGCGCCTCTCTCGACAAACAAGTTCTCGGTCAACACCTTCGGTGTACTCTTAGCGTCCATGTCTACGACCCGCCAGTAGACGGGAGGAATCTCTCCATACCCACAGGTAGCAGCGTCGAAAGCAGCAGACCGCTGTCTGAGCAGCTTCGCGAGATAAATTTTGGGGGGGCCGTGGAATGGAATTGGAGAAAAAACGACACCCCCCTACTGTATGTCTTATCTGCGGGCCACCATGGTTCTGTAAAAAATGTCGTCTTTATAGCGGGGAGTTGACTTAAGCCGAGCGTCTTTAAAGCGGGGACGACTGTACGTATTGTTTTGGGACTAAGGGAGCATAGAAGCTTGGTCGGGTTGTGCGAACGAACGAATGCCTTCGAAGTCATGTATAACAGGGTGAGGTATTGAGTTCCTCGTGTGGGGAAAGCTTAGAAACTTCTTAGAATCTGCTGCACTCCTACCGTGGGATGGCTCAACTGTGAGTACGACCGATTGAATGGTTTAAGCTAAACCCGTTGGCGTTTTCCTAATTTGTTGCTTTAAACGTTGTACACCTGAGCCCATGGGGCTGATTGCTAGTCCATCGATATCTAGTTAGAAAAACAGGGGTTTTTTTCGTCCACAGAATCGCGCTCCTAAACGAAGCGAGGATCTTCCGGAAAAACACAAATAAAGATCATCGGTCCTTACCTCGAGCGTCGGGATGTAATCCTCTCCTACTATTCTGACCGTAGATGGAAGGGCGGCGTGAAGAGCCGCTGTTCCCACCGTTGTCGCGAACACATCGGCCCCGGCGTTCGTGCTCTCGTTGAACCTGAAGAAGTTGAAGTTGTCGTTGGCCTCCTTTGCAGAGGAGGTGCCAGGGACGGAAGAGGAGGGCCAGGAAGAGGAGGAGTAGGAAGAGGATTCTGGGCAGCAACATGCAGAGATATATGGATGGAGGGAGAGAGGTTCAAGAGGGGGAGGGTGTACTCATTTTATGCATGGCCGTAGTCGTATGACTATAGACCCTCGCATCCTTACTATGCCGGGACGGAGCACGTCGGGTCTTCACTAACAAGTGGGGTGGGTGTAGGGGAAATATCAGCGGAAGTTAGGGCAGGAGGGACAAAAGGGGGAATTGCATTTTGGAATTACGTCGTACGTGTCATCTTTTTTGCCATCCTCCCTCCCACCCTCCCTCTCCCCGCTCCTCCCGACTGATGGTTCGTTATATTTCTCACCGAGTGGGTCAGCGTTGATAAGCGGAGTATAATCGTCTACCTCCTCCACAAACCCTCTCCGCCCCTCTACTCCCCCTCCATCCCCCTTTACCTTCCCCCACCCCCCTTGTTTCCTCACCAATTGGTAAACGTTTTTAACCGGACTTCACTCGTCTACCACCTCCACGCCTCTACCCTTTTCTCCACCCCCCACCTCCTCCCGCTTCTCCTCGACCCCCCCTTCAAAAGGAGTACCCCCCCAGTTCTTGCTCACTAAATGGGTCACCGTTGGATACCGGAGTATAATCATCTACCATCCCCCCACTCCCCCCCCCCCCCCCCCCCCCAATCTCTACCTCCCTCTTTCCTACCCCCTTCCCCCCCGCCCCCTCAGAGTGAGTATCCCACCCCCCCCCCCCTGCTCACCAAACGGGTCATCGCTGCCAACCGGAGTGTACTCGTCTACCACCTCCACGCCCCCCCCCCCAAAAAAGACACAAACACCCCTCTCCCCTCCCCTTACCTCCACTCCCTCCTTACCCCGTTCCCTGAAAATGAGTACCTTCTTGCTCACCATTCGGGTCACCGCTGTCAACCCGAGCGTACTCGTCTACCGCCCTCATGTCACCTCCACGCCTCCCCCTCCTCCATGCCTCCCCCCCCCCCCGTCTCCTGCACTCCCTCCCTCCCCCGTCCCTTTAAAATGAGTACCGCTCCCCCCCTTTTTACTCACCGAACGGGGCACCGTTGTTGACCCGAGCGTATTCGTCGACCACCTCGACGCCCACGAGGCGGATGGCGAAATCGTTCTTCACAACTTCTTGGTAAGATGCAATCGTCCAGGCTCGACACGCCTGGAAAATATCCTGCAAAACGATAACGGTACGTACGGCATGATATAATGCTATATTTCACGGTATGATGTGGTACAATGTTATACGATATTGTTCCTGGCATGATGTTACGTGTAAAGATATGATAGGATATGTGATAAGATATGAATAATGTTATATGATGTTATAGGATATGGTATGATATGATATGGCATGATATGATATGGTGATATGATATGGTGGTATGATATGGTGATATGATATGATAGTCCAAAGCTACGATAGGGGGGGTCCCTTTATTAGGGACCTTTTTTCGCTACGGTAGGGGGGGGCTTTATTAGGGACCTTTTTTTGCAGTGGTCCAAAGCTACGGTAGGGGGATCCCTTTGTTAGGGACCTTTTTTCGCAGTAGTCTAAAGCTACGGTAGGGGGTCCCTTTATTAGGGACCTTTTTTTTGCAGTGGTCCAAAGCTGTGGTAGAGGGGGGGGTCCCTTTACTAGGGACCTCTTTTTGCAGTGGACCAAAGCTACGGTAGGGGGGGGTATTTGGGGCCTTTTTTTTGCAGCGTGCCAATTATGTTGATGGAAACTGATGATCGATGCGATGGTCGATTGCCAAGCCGGTGGACTTACCTCGTTACCGCTGTACCCCAGGTCCGGAGCGATGTCAGTGCAACACCGATTGTGCTCCAACAGCAGCACGATGTGCAGGGCAAACGTCACCGGAAAACCAGCCGTGCGCTGGTCGGCAATCTGTCCAAATAATCCAACACAAGGGTGGGGGGAGGGGGGGTGCTCATTTCATGCATAACCACAGACCCTCGCATCCCTATATTGCCGGGACGGAGTACGCCAGGTTTTCACCGACCAGGCAGGCGTTAGGGCAGGGAGATGGGTAGGGTAGGGGGGGATCCGGTCGGCTCCAGGGGGTGGGGGTGGGGGCGGCGAGGGACGGAAGAACACGTGGTTAAGGGCAAGGCAATTGTTGAATACATTTTTTGGTTGGCATAGTCTATACTTTAACAATATGTACTGCTGCACTGTTGCTACTACTGCTACTACTGCTACTACTACTACTGCTACTGCTGCTGCTACTACTACTACCACTACTACTACCACTACTGCTACTACTAATACCTCTGAAAAGAACACGCCTCATTACCAATAATTCACCGCCACCAAAACTAACACCCCCCCCCCGCCCTCACACCGCCACCAAAACTAACAACCCCCCGCCCCCGCCCTCACCAAACAGGGAATGCAAAACCTCACAAGCCAAGTAACATGTAGTTCATGTGCAGTACGCCCGTATCCAGGATCTTCATCAGACCTCCCTCGTTCAATCGTCCGCGCCTTTACCAACCACAACCACCATCACCACCAACAACTGCAACCCCCCCGCCCCAGTCCCTCCCAACCCCCCTGCTTCGTCAAAAGGGAGGGCGTGGTCAAACGTCAAATGATTGAATCAAGCAACAATAATAGGTGTGCCCCCCCTTCCGCCCTCTCCCCTCCAACCCGCACCCCGCAAACATACACGCGGTGCTCCGTCTCTAGAGGGATGCATGGTCAGTGGTCAATTAGCTAAGGCAAGCAACAAACCAGCACGCCTCCCCCCCCGGAAAAAACACGAAACGTACTCACAAGCCAAGTACCATTATCATTTTTGTGTGGTACCCCCGTTTCCGTGATGTTCATGAAGCCTCCCTCGTTTGATCGCAGCATGTCCGAGTCTTCTTTTGTTCTTCCGTAAACAAAGTCTAGATCAAGGTAGGATGTGGCGTAATTTATCGGGCTCCGCACTCCGGTCCTGCGCGAGTTTGTGGCGTTTGACCTGTGGAAAACATTGAAGTGAATAAATTCAGGCTGAAGTAGAGGTGAAGTTGAAGTTGAAATTGAGAAGTTGACCTAAAAAAGTTAGATTTCATGCATAAATTTGAAGTTTAAAATTGAAAATGAACATAGATTGAAGTTAAAGTTGACGTTGAATGAGAATTCGAAAGTTGCTGTTGCATCTAATGTATTAAATTAACATCGTCCAGGTTTAATTTGGAGTAAGAACATATTTTACTAGGTTGAAGTTACAGTCGTCATTGAAATTATGTTCAACGTTGAGGGTGAAGTACAAAAGTAGTTTAGATTAAACGCGTCAGGTTGAATTTATAGCTCAAGTTGAATATGAAGTTGAGGCTAGAGTCGACGTACTGGGTTGATATTAAAGGAAAAGCGAAATTAAGGGAAGTTGAAGTCAACGTTGATTGACTTTGAATTTGAATCTAACGTAAGGTTGAAGTTACAACAACAGTGCCGAACACCGTAATACTTGATAAAAGAGCTATCACCATAACAGGGTTCCGTACCTGTAGAAGGGGATGTCGCTCGAGTCCTGTCCCTCCGGGCACCACACATCAAACTTCTCGATTCCTTCATTGCACGGCTCGTCGTACGGTTCGGAGCTGTTGTCGTCATTCTTGAAAAGATCGAAGCTGACCAGCTGACCCCACGCCACGAACAGCACGCTTTGAGGGGCGATGGTCGCCGGCGTTGCCAAGAAAATGTCGGTCAGAATTTCCCTGCGCTTCCAAATTCGGATTCGGATTCGGATTTGGGGTTGGGCTGGGATTGGTTTGGGCTCGGGATTGGGTTGAGTTGAGTTGAGTTGGGTTGGGTTGGGTTGGGTTGGGTTGGGTTGGGTTGGGTTGGGTTGGGTTGGGTTGGGTTGGGTGGTTGGGTTGGGTTGGGTTGGGTTGGGTTGGGTTGGGTTGGGTTGGGTTGGGTTGGGTTGGGTTGGGTTGGGTTGGGTTGGGTTGGGTTGGGTTGGGTTGGGTTGGGTTGGGTTGGGTTGGGTTGGGTTGGGTTGGGTTGGGTTGGGTTGGGTTGGGTTGGGTTGGGTTGGGTTGGGTTGGGTTGGGTTGGGTTGGGTTGGGTTGGGTTGGGTTGGGTTGGGTTGGGTTGGGTTGGGTTGGGTTGGGTTGGGTTGGGTTGGGTTGGGTTGGGTTGGGTTGGGTTGGATTGGGTTGGGCTGGGTCGAGTAGGGTTGAGTTGGTTTGGGTTGGATGGGATTGGGGCTGCAACCGGCGGTTTACTTGATCACACGACATACTTTCGAGTTTCAACCGTGTTCGGGACGTACACACCCAAACTCCCAATGACAGCAACGCAAACTAGATGGGTTGGGTTTATAGGTTGGATGTGCACGACCCAAGCCACGAACAGGACGCTTTGTGAGATGCTGGTCGCTGGCGTCGCCAATAAACATCGGTCATAATGCCCCTACGCTCGTTTTAAATCCGCGCAATCATCATGAAGTAGGGTATTCGGATTTCAGACTCGGTATCAGATTTCGGTTCATGTCAAAGGTTGGGCTAGTACCTCTTTCAGGATTGCGCCGACGTTTCAGGGAGCAAACAACTTGGAAATAGTAAGGAGACAAAATTTCAATAGTAAAACAGTTCGGTTTGGTTCGGTTTCGGTTCTAATCAGATCGACGCTGACCAGCTGGCCCCAAACCGCGAACAGAACGCTTTTGAGAAGCGCTGGTAGCTTGGCGTCGCCGAGAACATGTCGATCGTAATGTCACCCGTGTTGGATTGAGATTTCGGGGTTTAGATTTTGGGATTGAGATTTTGGGATCAAGATTCGGAATCTTGAGATTCGGAATTGAAGTTTGGTATCGAATTTTGATGCTCGGGTTCGACATTCAGTTTCGTGTAGAGGTCAGGCTACTTTTTTCAGGACTGCACTCAACGAAGACCTTGAAATTGGCGCGGAGACAATTTTGACAGTAGTAAAGCGGTTCGGTTCGGTTCGGTTCGGTTGTGTCGGGTTGGGATGGGTTGGGTTGGGTAGGGTTGGGTTGGGTTGGGTTGGGTTGGGTTGGGTTGGGTTGGGTTGGGTTGGGTTGGGTTGGGTTGGGTTGGGTTGGGTTGGGTTGGGTTGGGTTGGG
Organism: Undaria pinnatifida; assembly: GCA_012845835.1. NCBI lineage: Eukaryota > Phaeophyceae > Laminariales > Alariaceae > Undaria > Undaria pinnatifida. The sequence continues at coordinate 10,837,391 of JABAKD010000021.1, read as the reverse complement.
TTGGGTTGGGTTGGGTTGGGTTGGGTTGGGTTGGGTTGGGTTGGGTTGGGTTGGGTTGGGTTGGGTTGGGTTGGGTTGGGTTGGGTTGGGTTGGGTTGGGTTGGGTTGGGTTGGGTTGGGTTGGGTTGGGTTGGGTTGGGTTGGGTTGGGTTGGGTTGGGTTGGGTTGGGTTGGGTTGGGTTGGGTTGGGTTGGGTTGGGTTGGGTTGGGTTGGGTTGGGTTGGGTTGGGTTGGGTTGGGTTGGGTTGGGTTGGGTTGGGTTGGGTTGGGTTGGGTTGGGTTGGGTTGGGTTGGGGTTCGTGTCGTTTTGTTTCGTTCCGTCTCGTTTCGTTTCATTTCATTTCATTTCATTTCATTTCGTTTCGTTTCGTTTCGTTTCGTATCGGATTGAGAGTCAGGAGTGAGGCTCGGTGTCGAATTTCGAGATTCGCACTCGACATTCGGAGTCGACACTCGAATATGTGTATAAGTTAGATAACCTATTTCAAGACTGCACTCACGTGTTGGGGGACGAGCTACTCGGAAATAATAATGAGACAATCTTGTCAGCAAGAAAAAGTACCGGTTCGATGCGGTCCGGTTCGGTTCCAAAAAATCGGGCCGACGCTGGTCACAGCTGATCTCGAGCCACAAACAGAACGCTTTGAGGGGCGCACGTCGCGGGCGTCGCCGACAACGTATCGGTCATAACGTCGCTTCGACAACATGGAGATTCGGGGTTGGGATTCGGAAATTATATTTGACATCGAAGCTCGATATTCGGATGAGACAGTCGGATTCAACCTTCGAATTCGTCACGTGGATCCGTGAATAGGTTAGCCTACCTCTTTGAAGACTGAACTCATGTTGTTGGGTACAACTAGACTAGGGATTTGTGTGGGGACAATTTTTTGCAGTAGTTCACGGTTCGGTTCGGTTTTGATTCTAATTGGATCGAAGCTGACTTTCCTGCATTGCATAGGTCGAATTTGTGTATACCATGTACCAGATATCCATGTTGCTTTTTTGTTTCTTGGTCAGTGTATTTGTTTTTGCTTCTTCTCAGCTTTCCTGTACTGTATACGTCGAAGTTTATATCATACCAAGTATGCATGTCTGGTTTATTGCTTTGTTTTCACCTAGCCGACGGCAAGCCGTCGTCCGCAACGGTAGATATGTTGTCCGCGTAGTTTGCCCCAGCCACAGCACGGATCTACGAACACGTCGACATATTGCGCGCCAGAAGCGAACGGTGTGGTGGTGGTGGCGGCGGCGGTGGACAAGTTGGGGGGCAAGGAAGAGGGGGGGGGGGGGGGGGGGAGGGGGCGGGCGGAGAAGGGGGGGGGGGGCGGGAAGAACGGGAAGAGGAAAGGGGGAGGGGGGGAGGATAATAGTTGGAATGCTGTATATACGATGTTTGTGACACGTTCGGTGTAAAAGTGACGGTGCATCGATCCGCAGCAGATCGTTTCGCACTCCACCCAAACCCTGACTTTCAATAATACCGAATGTTCTACCAGGTATCGGCATACGATAACGAATCCGATATATATATGAGCGGCAACGGAGATAAGGGGAAAGAAAACTCTGGCTTGTGCCGGGGCGCTCTTAAACATCGGGTTCCCTGTTCCGCCAGCACCCACCTGGGGGATGCCCGTCGAGCCCCACAGCGGCCTCGTCGGGTTTACCCCGGTGCCGTTAAACGTCCGGTACTCGATCGTGTCATCGCCGCTGTCATCACTATCGTCCGTGCTTGTTGTAGCAGCGCTGGCTAGACGAAGCGCCACCACGCACGCCAACGCGAGAGGCACCTTCATGCTTCCTCCGACAGCAACCCTGCTCGAGGTGGATGAGTGGGTGGGCGGGTGGGTGGGTCATAATTGGAAGGGGGCGGGAGGGGGGGGGGGGTCACTGAAGGTGGGTGGGCAGGTGGGTGGGTGGGTGGGTGGGTCATACTTGCAAGGGCGGGGGGGGGGGTGTACTCAATTTGCGCATGGCCGTAGTCGTATGACCATAGACCCTATGCCGGGACGGAGCACGTCGGGTTTTCACCAACCAGGCAGACATTGCCTGCACCAAGCGCGTAGCGCCGTGAGGTGTACTGCGAGTCGCATGAAGGGTGAACTGCATCCTTCCAAGAACCGCTCGTAAGACAGACTTCGGTACCTTGTGCCTACTTTCTTGCTTATGGATGACAGCGCCAATGAGTTATGCTTTGCTGGTGTGGTCACTCCAGAGACAGCAATGGGTATTCCTATGTAACTGCCTCGTGGGTGTCTTACCGTATTCACACTACGCGATGCGATAATTCCCCCTGTGCGGAGTTAGGGTTCTCAACCCCGCACAATATGATCTAACTCGATAACCATCATGGTAACCGCCAAAAACAACAAAACACAAGAAAAGCAGTACCCTGTTTGTCTAGCTCACGCAGTGATTGGCATGTTTTACAGCGTCGCTGCCAACCAACGCCAAACCCAATATTCATACAACGTTTTACAGCGTCGTTGCTAACCGAGGCCAACTATTATATACATACGTGCCAGCTATCTCTTAAGACTCTATCGGGGGGGGGCGGGGCAGTGCCGTCAACGTAATGGATAAACCAAAAATCTAATTCTTACGTACTGTATCCTATATTTTTTTTTGCGCTCGACATGCATTTTAGGCGGCTCTAGAGTAGTCAGCCAGTCAACCCACACCCCACTACTTTTCATATTCTTAGTACTTTGAACTTGCCCGGGATGTGGTGGTGTGCTTGAAATCCCGAGGGGGGGGGTCGCGAGTTCAAGAGGAGGGGGGAAACAAAACCTTTGAAAAGTAATTAAAAAATATCGGGGCTCCTTATAACCCAAAATAGTCCGAATGTCATTCTTCTTTTTACCTTTTTCTTTGTTCCCGTATATCTGATAGGCCATGTTTGGCCGGCTTGCTTGCCTGTTCATCGGGTTTTGCATTTTCAGATGACTCAAAAACAGTTTTTTGGGTTATGCAATGCATGCCCTAAAAATAAAACTACACTCCAGCGACGAGATCGAAGACTTCGTCGAAACCCATATTTGCAAGCTCTGCGTGTTATTCCGGTCGCGCAATTTACTGGGTATGTGTCCTCCTTAAGGATATGTCTGGTAGGTCGGTGACTCCCATTAGAACTGCAGTGTGGCTTGTACCAGGGTCAACAGGATGATGCTACCAATCTGTACAAAAATCCGTTTTTGAGGGGGACAAAATCTGACGGCTGTGGAAAGAATCCATCAAATTATCATGTATATCCTGTAAGTCGTATAACCGGTGAGGGGACGGTGGACTTTTTTAAGGGGGGAGGGGGGCGTACTCATTTGTTGCTTTAGTCATTTGACCACTGACCAAGCATCCCTTTCGAGGCGGAGCACTGTTTCTACTCCTAATAGAGACACCTCCAACATTTGCAGGGAGGGGGGGGGGTGGTGGCTATTATAGAGCTCCTCCAAGTGAGGGGGACATGCGAAAAAAAAAAACGGTGCACTTCTGCCGCCGTGACGTGCGTCATGTAGACTAAGCAGTACACTCGTCTGGGCTAGTCGGTGTTAGGGCCGTTCCTAACGAACACAACAAATGTCAGAAATCCTGACAAAAACGAACATGAAATTTTCACGAATCGTGCTACATTTGTCAGGAATCTGGACTTTTTGAATCGTTTTGACGATTTCCCGAAAAAAATTCAAATATCAGGATTCTTGAACTCGAAAAAAAGTTTTTTTTTTTTTTTTTTTTTTTAAATGTGACACATTTCAGAAATTCAAAATGTTAGGAATCGTGTTGTCAGGATTCGTGATTTTATGGCGTTCGTTAGGGACGACCCTTACTTTGTACTGTGCCGGATTACTTGCTACGCGGTGGCTGGTGGCTGATGGCTATCCCCCCCCCCCCCCCCTATTATAGCTTTTCAAGAGCGTTCCCCCCTCTTTTCAATTTTTGCGACACCCCGCCGAGGATTTGAAAGCCGAAACTACATCCCCAAGGGGAAACACTTTGCAAACAGGTTTTGATGATGCTTGTATTTACCAGGCATTTTCACGCGGGTTGGATTGTTTCTCGCGGGTCGGATCGTGTCCTCAGGGTGACCCGAGCCGACTCGTGAGATTTGGAAACCTCCTGGGAATCATACCACGGTCGGGGTTGAACTTTTCCGACCAAAAAATAACTGACCGGTTGAGCTCCACTCAAGCGTGGAACTACACCGTCGGTTAATGCTTGCTGTGATAATTTCACAAGCTAAGATTTATTTTTGTACTACTTCGTAGCGCATAGACGTGTTGGTCGTCGGGGTTACACGAGCGGATGTCTTCGAAGTCATGCTTCGGGCGTGATGATGATGTTGATGCTGAGCTCCTCAGGCTAGGAGCTCAGAAACTTCTTAGAATCTGCTGCACCCCGCCTGGCGTGGGTCAGGACGGTTTCGAAGGTGCTCTTTACCCGACCCGAGTGGACTCGTGAGTTTTTCAAAACCTCCTTTGGACAACCTAATGGGCCGGGCCGTGATCCGGGAAGAGCCCTTTATTTTGACGCGTGCTACAATAGAGGTGCACCACTTTTTTTCCACCACTACCGGAGCTTAAGACCTCTCTCCCAAAAATAATGATTTGGAGAAAAAACGAAAATGCTACACCGAATGAAAAAATTCCATAGGCTAGGTACACAATGAGCATCATGCCATCTTTTTCTTTGTTTGATGTCTGATTTTTTCCCGACGATTTTGGGTTCTCTTTTCCCCCCAAAAAACAGATTTTTGGGAGAAAAAACGAAACTTTGCTACCGGATGGCAAAAATGCCATAGCCTAGGTACACAATGAGTATCATGCAAGTTTTTTTTTATTTTGTCTGTTTCCGACGATTTTGGGTTCTCTTTTCCCCCCAAAAAACAGATTTTTGGGAGAAAAAACGAAACTTTGCTACCGGATGGCAAAAATGCCATAGCCTAGGTACACAATGAGTATCATGCAAGTTTTTTTTTATTTTGTCTGTTTCCGACCATTTTGGGTTCTCTTTTCCCCCAAAAAACAGATTTTTTGGAGAAAAAACGAAACTTTGCTACCGGATGGCAAAAATGCCATAGCCTAGGTACACAATGAGTATCATGCCAGTTTTCTTTTTTTTTCGTCTGTTTCCGACCATTTTGGGTTAAAGAGCCCCATCACCCCGAAAAAAAAATCGAAAAAGGGCTACTACCTCTATCGTAGCATGCGTCGTTTTTTCCGAGCCGCCGTCCCCGTCATCCTGCATTATTTTATACGAAGTATAAGATAAAATATGGAAATCGGGGGAAGTTGGTTCGGCCCCACGTGTGCTTCCAGTATTATTGTGAGGAAGGAAAAAATAATCCATGTAAGATAAAGTATGGAAATCGGGGGAAGTTGGCTTGGCTCACGTGTGCTTCCAGTATTATGAGAAGGAAAAGATAATCCATATAAGGTAAAAATATGGAAATCGGGGGAAGTTGGCTTGGCTCACGTGTGCTTCCAGGATTTTGAGAAGGAAGACATGAAGAAAAAACTGCCCAAGCGAGCCGCCTTTACCGCAGTTCTGGATTATTATATGAGGTAAAGTATGGAAATCGGAGGAAGTTGGTTTGGCCCCACGCGTGCTTCCAGTATTATGAGAAGGACAACATGAAAAAAACTGCCCAAAGCGAGCCGCCTTTTCGCAATTCTGGGATGAAGCATGGAAATCGGGGCAAGTTGGTTGGGCCCACGCGTGCTTCCAGTATTATGAGAAGGGAAATATAAAAAAACTGCCCGAAGCACGGCTGTAGATCCTAACCCTACCCCTAACCCTAACCCTAACCCTACCCGAACCCCGAGACCCACAGAACTTTGTCCGCAAAAACCCCCGCGACGTTTTTCTATTTTTTTGTTGAAAATTTGGTCGACAACATTAAACCTAAAATATAAACAACAACAAAAAAACACCTATTTCCATGATTTACCCTATATAATAAGCCTGGTACTTCTCCGATTAGGGCTTTCAGAAAAAAACAACACGTCTAACAAAAAATTGTTACCGGGTATATAATATCAACGGTATCAGTTCGCATAATGGTTATTATGAGGAAGAAAAAATACACTCCAGCTGTGAGATCGAATATCTTGCCGAAACTCATGTTTGCAAGCCGTGTGTGATACTCCGATCGCGCGTATTGCTGGGTGAGTGTGTCCTCATTAAGGATATAGGTCGGCGACTCCCCTTAGAACTACAATTAGTGTAGCTTGTACCAGGGTCAACAGGGTGATGTTGACCAAATATGTGCGCGGAAATTATGAAACTCGTTCTTGACGGGGACAAAATCTGACGGCCGTGATTCTGGACCGAAGTCGTCATACTGTGGGAAATATTGTCCTGTTAACCCCGTCAACACCCAAGGCAATCACATATCTTCAAAAATAGGACTATCCTATATAACGTCACCCTGTTGACCCCGGTACGAGCTACACTGCTGTAGTTCCAAGTGGAGCCGCCGACCTATATCCTTAACGAGGGCTCACATCCAGCAATAAGCGCGATCGGAGTATCACACGCAGCTTGAAAATAGGAGTTTCGCCGAAATCTTCGACCTCACAGCTGGAGTGAATTTTTTACTTACATTTTTATCATACCTGTAAAAAAAACGCAAGGCCGGAATATCGCGCAGCTTGCAAAGACGAAATTATTGTCGACCGTCAAATTGGTCCAAGTCAAAGCTGACGTGTTTTTGTTAGTTTCGAAAAAAATTGCGGTGACTATCATGGAGCTGTAAGTCGGCATGGCTTTCCCAAAGGCCTCCAACAAGTTGTTGATCGGACTAAAATATTCAGTTGTGTCCCGGAGGTAACGACTATCCGACACACACAGTGCTAAGTCGGTAAGTCAGCTGGCTATCAGCTGGCTTCACCGTCGTTTCCCGGAGGTACTTGTCCGACTTAGCGGAAAATTCCGCAAAGTCGGCTGGCCCATGAGCTGGCTTAAACGACAGAAAATATCGAGGAGGGGGGGGGGGGGGCAATCGGAAGTTGGTTGGCGAGCGGTACCTACCGATTAGCTAATAGTGGCGAAATCCTGCCCAAATACAGCCCTAATTGTGTGATGCATGCTACTACTATTTACGGAGGACCATAACATTCAATTCAAGAACCACTACTGATAAAGAAAAAACTGCGTATTCCAATTTTTTCTCTGACGAAATTTTGTTCTGATTACTATGTGCGTACTCCCGCAATATTAACAGTAGTACTACATTATTAAGAGTAATTTTCAGTGTTTTTCGTGGGGTAGATAATTTCTCGCGATCCGGATCGGGTCGTGTCTCGTATCAGGGTGAACCTATGCCCGGACTCGTGATATTTGGAAATCTCTTGAACCGACCTGACCTGACCTGACCCGACCCGACCCGACCCGACCCAACCCGACCCGACCCGACCCGACCCGACCCGACCCGACCCGACCCGACCCGACCCGACCCGACCCGACCCGACCCGACCCGACCCGACCCGTGAGATATCCACATCCCCTAGCCCAACCCGACCCAACCCGACTCGACTCGCGAGATTTTGAAAACCTCGTCTGATCCGACCCGCGTGCCGGGTGATGACCCGCGAAAAGCTCTGTTGTGGTGCGGCCTTGGAAAGCCGGTACTTCTTTGGTTTGTTTGTGTTTTTTTCTCTAGGGTATTCCTCGGCTTCAGAGTGACTGGAGCCCGTTCTATGACAACGGAATTGATTATGCGAATTAATGTGAGAACAACAACAACAACAACTCCATCCACCCAGTCACCGCACACCTGATATGTACCTGGTATATGTTTTTTTTCTGAGTCACTTGGAAGAGATCTATACATACCTCACCTTAAAGACTGTTTTTTTCTCAATGGGGCCTAGGCATGCAACGAAACACACCTCAAAACAAGAAGAAAACGATTAAAAACGAATAACTCGGTCAATTTTGTGGCTTTATAGAACCTCGTTCTTCAGAAAACGTGTTAAGCCACCTGTTGATCGCTATCCTAGGAAATAGATTGTGGCCACAGACGGCGAAACGGGGAAGGGATAAGATAAGCGAACCGTTTTTATGTAATATATGGGAAAGGCGTCGTAATGAGCGCCCATACGTTGGATGTGTCTCTATCAGGAGTAGGAACGGCGCTCCGTCTCGACAGGGATGTTCGTGGTCAACGGCCAAACCCCTGAAGATAGGGTGGGTTGGCAAACAACTCCCTGCCGGACGTCTTGGGTTCAGCTTTAAACCTTGTGCGGCCTCGGTCAAAACACCGATCCGATCCCAGAACTAACCCTACGAATCAGAACATGTCTGTTCACCGGTCCAATTTTGTCCCGTCACGGCATCGTTAGACGTTTTTGTCCGTCAGTCCCATCAAGGCCCGGTTGGACGTAATTTACTGGTTTTAGAATAAAGCGGTCTTCGACGGTTGTCCGACAATCCCGTCAAGGCCTCGTTAGACGTAATATATGTGAATCGGTCCTTGACGGTTGTCCGTCAGTCCCGTCAAGGCCTCGTTAGACGTGATATACTGGTTTTAGTACGAACAGGTCCTGAAAGGTTGTCCGTCAGTCCCGTCAAGGCCTCTCGCTAGACGTAAGATACTGTCTTCAGTATGAGGCGGTCATTGACGGCTGACCGTCAAAAGTCAAGGGTGCCGTCAAACGACGTCATTGCCACGAACCCTAAACCAGCCCTCCGGGAGGCTCGAGGTCGGCAGGGGACCGTGACAACGTTCGAAGGGGAATAACTTTTGGAGGCTTTTTGTTGTAGAGTTTGATTTTGGGTCACTCACGCGAGTAATCCCCCCCCCCCTGTTCTTTGGCGAATTTTCGAGCTAGTTCACGGTAGCGGTGGATCCTCAGTCCCTGAGGTCCTCACACGAGGAGCTTAAAATATCTCACTCAAAAAAAAAATCGAAGGCAATTTCGTTCGTTCGCACAACCCGGACCAAGCTTACCGCACCTCAAGTCCTAAAACAATATGTACGGTCGTGAAATTACTTCATTAACTCCGGCAGTTCCTCACACGAGGAGCTCAATCACCCAGTGATGGTTTTGGTTTTTGGCCCAAAAACTCCAACCCCTATGATACCGTGGGAGTTTGAGCCATTCGCACGAGTGACTCTGCACCTCTCACGGGCCAAAAAACACTCTAGGCGATATTTTCGGGCGCCGTAGGGTAGGTTACCATCCATCGTCATCGCGCATACACATAAATCGTTAAATAAAAACAGCGCTAAAAAAGGGTTTATTAGGCCGCAAAAAAAAGGAACAGCAGGCAGGGTGTGTGTGCAGTCCTCGCGCAAGTGAGATTCCGAGCAGCTGCAACCGCCACTCTGCAAAAAAAAAAAAGGTGACCCTCCCCCGACCTACCGCCCCCCACCGCCACCTTGGTTCAAAAGCAATGGATGGTCGGCCACGCTGCCTGCGCCAAACAAGTCGCCCAAGAAATATTTTCGTCAGATGAGGTACAGCATCTGAGTCGCTCGAGTGCGAGTGGTGAAAACCCGGAGGTGGAAGAGGCCCCCCCTCTTCCGTGACTATAGAGTAGCGAGAAAACTATCGCTACCCTCTGAGAAGATGTAGATGGTGGCCGCAGACGGCGAAACAAGACGGAGACAAGGATAAGCAAACAATCTCTATGCAACATGTGGAAGAAGCGTGATGAGCGCCCCAAGTGTTGGAGGTGTCTCTGTCAGGAGTAGGAACGGTGCTCCGTCTCGAAAGGGATGCGTGGTCAAATGGTCGAATGACTAAGGCAAGCAACAAATGAGTATCCCCTCCCTTTAACATGCCCCCCCCAACGCTTTAGAACGTTATAATTGACTTGCGGAAAGCGCGAGAGCGTGGGTTAGCAACACTCGATGAATAATCGACGAGCAGCAGTGGGATTGCTGAACCCCACGTTTGCGCGATAAAAAAATGAAGCGCAAGGGCCGGGGGGGGACCAGCAGCTGGAAAGTAGACGTGTGTAAAAAAAGAAATACTTTGAAGTATATATATGTATATTGGGGTTGGCGTCGGTTGGCAATGACGCTCTGCAAAACATGCCAATCACTGCGTGACAGAAATATACATTATTATTGTGTATCTTCAACCATTTCACCCCAATGACGTGATTAGGGGGCAGTCATCAGTATATTTCCTATGGGTTGGGGTCAGGGGTAGGGCTAGGGCTAGTTCCGTCCATGCATGGTAAAAACACACAATAATGTAATAAATTTATAAAACAGATATGATGTCAGATCTAGCTAAAAAAACAATCACCTAGATAAAGTAAAAATACCAACACTAACTATTGCAATGGAGAACAACAAAACATTTACATAGTATTTTTTTACAAAATAGGACCCCTCCTAATGAAAAACTCACCCACGCAGTATATTACAAGTACCAACAACGCAGCTTGTAAAGATGCAATATTGACCCGAAATTCGTCGAACTCACAGCTGACGTCCTGAAAATATTGATATAAAATGATGTGGGACACCCCAGCGTGAGCTAGACAACCAGGGTACCGTTTTTTTCATGTTTTTTTGTTTTTGGGCGGTCACCATGATGGTTATCGAGTTCGCTCATATTGTGCGGGGTGGAGAACCCTAACTGCGCACAAGGGCAATGATCACATTACGTAGTGTGAACATGGTAAGGCACGACATCAGTACACCCAGTGTTCGCGCTGATTCTTCATCCAAGAGAAATACAAATTCTGCGGCGACAAAGATAATGAAGCAAGTATCAAAAAGAACGACGAAAAACGAAGGGGTGGGGGGTGGGGGGGGGGGGCAGTTGGAATAAAACAAGGAGGCACATATAGTCGTGTTTGAACAAAAATTACTGGCCGTTGCCTCGGTGAGATCCACAAATAAAATCGTACACATTGTTGTTTTCTCACATTAACTCTTGTCAAAAATCTAGAATCACGTACGTATTATACCCCGGCTGGGCTTTGTTTGTTCTTCTCTTCGTACAGAGTACCAGGCAGACAACATAATTCGTATGGCACTTACTACCTGGTACACTCGCATCATACAACCTGTGCTAATCCGTGAACTCTTTATGCCTTTCATTGACAGAATACACTTGGACGCGCGTGTCGACGAGGGAAGAAAGGCTGAATTTTCCTCGCGATAAAAACGAAGGCACAAAGGGTAGTGGGGAGGAGGAGAGGGCCCGCTATGGCCCGCTTTGTGACCTCGGATCTGAGCTGCTACTGGGAGGGAGCTCGAGAGTTTGGCGCTAGGAAAGTAAATGGGATGGAAAAATGAGATGAAATAAAAAAATGATACGATCGTAGTGTGTGTCGTATTTTTACATCAAACGGTTCTTTCTGCCCAACGACATTAGTACACCCAGACAGAGTCCGTGCTCGGTACTCAGGTGCTGTTGTAACCGGCCGGTTGTAACCCCCCTGTCGTTTGTTTTGCTATTTTTTTTCGCTTATTTTTTTTTTTCCTCCTTTTTTCATGGTCCGGCTCGTTTTGGTTGTCCGGTACCCTAGCATTTTACTGGCTTCACCCTTTTTGATAGATTGCGACTGCTGTTTCGTTTTCACTCTGTTTCACAGCAGACAGACTCTGTTTCACAGCAGTCTGTGACCACATGATTACTTTGACCACTGATAGGGACAGCTTACGCTATGCCTACAATGGGACTCGAAGGGTGCGCCAGCTAGCGTTGGGCTGCGAAAGCAACTGAGTTAAATCGACACACGACGCGTATGAAAATACGCGGAAGTGTGGTGAGCTAAAGCTTTATTTTTCCCCATCCGCCGGAGGATGAAAGAAAAAAAAAAAAAAGATTAATTTGTATCCCTCTAGGGTGAAGAATCAGCACGGCCGTTGGGTGCACTGAATGTCGTTGGGTAGACAGAACGGTTTCATCCGAAGTCCAACACAACACCCCGATCCCACCCCCTTCGATAATGGGGTTAGGTTAGTGCTTAGCTTCCCGGTAGAGACTTGTGAACTGGTACCAGGTGTATCGGTACAAAACTATTAATAGCAGTACAATATACATAGCGGTGTGCATGGCTAATATGCACCGCTAGGGATGCGCGGCTATTTTCTTTCTTGTTTTTCACACTTACTTTTATTTTCCAGCTTCCGGACAAGCCATGGTCACAGGTGTCGTCCCTCTCTTCCCCCCCCCGGTTCTTGGGCTTTATTTTTTTATCGCGCATATAGGGTTCAGCAATTCCGCTGCTGCTGGTCGATTTTTTCATCCGAGCGTTGTCGCTGACTCACGCTCTCGCGCTTTCCGCAAGAAGTCAAATTGCTCACAAGTAAAAGCCCCCACGAATTTATAGGAGTATGCACTCGGGAGGACTCGAACTCACGAAACTGACCCATACCAGCTTCGAGGATTAGCTGATACGCCACCGGGGCGACCGGAGCTTACATATGCTGCCATATGCACCGATGTGGGTTTTGCCATGTGACGACCTCACCACTGGTGCACCCAGCCGAACGCCTGAGACAGCGTTCCCGACCATCTCCAGCAAAAACATTAAGCCGGAAACCGTCCTCGCTGTTCATGCTTCGACGACTCCTAAAGCGACGACTCCCCAGCCCAAAACCATTCCAGCTAACAACATACACCCCTAGGAGTGCATATCTATATTCGTTTTGCTTTATGAGGCATCAGCACGGACACACGGGCTGTCACAACTGTGCTAGATGCAGCTGGGTGGAAATGTCAGTTATATTTGAAGAAAACGCACGCGACTCTAGTTCAGATGTCTGAAAGGAAGTACTGAAAGAAAAGGCGTCAGGATCTCGCCTGTTTGCTTAGTGGCCGCGTTGGCTATCTCGGGAATCCATTGTCAACGTAATTAAATGACACACTGAACAAGAAAGCATGGCCACCTTTCAGGCGAGCTCTCCTACGCTGCGGCTGCTGTGTCCGATTGATTGAGGCCCAGGTGTACTCTGTGAGACCAACCAACCTGAACGCAAACGTGAGCAAATAAATGCTATATTACAAGTCGTGCCTGATTAAACAGAGTGGTGTTTGTTTGCCAATTTTATTATTACTATTATTATTACTATTATTATTACTATTATTATTACTATTATTATTACTATTATTATTATTATTATTATTATTATTATTATTATTATTATTATTATTATTATTATTATTATTATTATTATTATTATTATTATTATTATTATTATTATTATTATCATTATTATTATTACTACTACTATTTTTACCCTCCTTTCAATCGACCTCCGTCATACTAGTAGAATTTGAGCCCTTGAGAGGAAAGGTGGCCATGCCGGTCTCACTTTCCCGAAACCTGCCCACCCTAGCCCTAGCCCTCTAATTCTAACCCAGGACAAGAGGATAAGGCTAAGACCCTTCGCGCGACATCCTCCCGTTATTTGGTTTTTCGATCTGAAAAAGAAGCGCGCACCAAACATTTTAGGAAAAAAAAAAAAACGTGTGATGCGTGGCAATGTTCTTGGTACTTTTTTCATCTCGCGTGTGTTTGGGGTGGCGGGAACGCGGTGGAGTCTCTGCTGGTGTTGAGAGAGAAGAGATCTGAGGTCCAGATTCAAACGCCAGGTGCACTGCCTGAACACCATAACGATCGACTTACGTAGTATGTACGCAGTCGGCTGTGTATCTCTATTGCACGATTAGTTTTTGGTTTTTTCAACAACCCCTTTTGAGCCGCGACCACGTGTTTTGGGGACGAAATACTTGGATTGTGTTTTGGGGACGAAATACTCGGATTTTTGTAGTGGGAATTATTTTCTTCTCAGCAGTTTTACAGGGTTATTTCCTACATATCGTGTGCCTCGAAGGTGAAAGCTAAACCTTGTCTTCAATTTTAGTGCGAATTAATCATATAGTACTTTCTTCATCCCAGACATATATATTCTAAAATTAAAAATACGCTCCAGCTGTGAGATCGAAGATTTTGTCGAAAACTCATCAGTCGTTGTAAGCTGTGTGTGTGATACTCCGATCGCGCATATTACTGTGTGTGTCCTCATAAAGGATATGGATCGGGGACTCCACAGTGTAGCTTGTACCAAGGTCAACAGGGTGATGTTGACCAATCTGTGTGCGGAAACTAGAAAACCCGTTTTTGAGGGGTACCAAATCTGACAGCTGTGGAAGGAAATATCATCTTCGCACTACTCTCGCGCTCCCTCTCAGTAGTACCTCAGATGCGGGGCCACATAGCGGGACTTCTCCTCCTCCCTCCCCCCTACGCTATGTGCCTCCATTTTGCATTGATGATGAAACACTTTCATTAATACTGCAGTCGACGAGTCTCTACCAACAACTTGTGTACATGGACACATGCCAGGGTAAACGGTGCTCCTGCTGCGTACAAACCATTCGTGTACACCGGTTACGTTTGTGCTCGGAACTACACATGATCAAACTAAGTATGAAAGCACACACTGTTTAAAACACTACTATTAATATATATATATATATCATAGTCTAACAACTGTCCTCCTGTTAATCATAGCTGTCCATACAACAGTTGCTCAGTATGAACATATCATGCAGCAGCCGCATCTCACTCAAGCCCCCAAGACATTTTTATCGTGCAGCTGTAGTCTAACTCTACGGTAGTCCCAAGTAATATGTCCCCGGCACATGAGGGCAGTTTTAAACTTGGCAAAACGGGTCGGTCGCTTTTGGTAGTGTGACCCCACCGAGGCCCCGCCACCCCACCTAACCCACTTCCGCCTTCTCGCCCAGAAAAAAATCACCTCCTTTCGTCGCTATGTGATGATCGATGTTCAGTAGTAGTAGTAGTAGTAGTAGCTCTCAGGTCCAGGGCGCGGGATGCTTTCTACAGCCACCAGTGGTAGTAGCTGCTGCTGCTTCACAACATCCAATCGTGACCGTTGCTCGTTTTTTGTTTCGCTGCTGACTGCTGGTGCTGCTGCCGCTTCTGCTGCTGCTTTCGGCGGATGATGGGGCTGATGATTGATGGGGTGTGCTGAGGATTTTGCTGGTTGGTGGTGCTACTGGCCATAAATAGGGGTAAGACAGCTTAATAGTATGCTTCTTGCACACGTTGTCGAGCTGAATTTTTGTGTCACGCCCTTTACCCTTTAGCGAGGTGTGATTTTGGTAGTTTTGAGGTGTGGAGTTTTGACCTGGTGTAGTTTGTCTGAGAGGGGGGGGTGGGGGGGAGGGGGGGGGAAGGGGCTACATGCTGTTTCAATAATGTGTCACTACCAAAATAAACGATTTCATGATTATTTATTTTTTTGCTCATCCCATCTATATTATTGTCTTTGCACTTTTCCTTTCTCTTTCTCCCTCCCTATTTGATGTAACTCAAATCCGGGGTCACTAAAAAGGCCCTTCTCCCCCTCTCCCCACTACGGCGGCCCGTGCCTTCCTTTTTTTTCGCGAAGAGGTTTCGCTACTTTCTTCCCTCGTCGACTCGCATCGACTTGCGCCTACAGCCCGCTCTGCACGGCACTCTCATCAGTTCATTGTTTCATAGAAACTTTCGTTTGGCAAAACTAACACAAAAAGCCCGACCCACGTGATTTCGTTTGGCAAAGTTGACACAAAAAGACCGACTCACTTGAGCTTCAACCTCCACAATCTTTTTTCTCGAAGTACTCAAGGGTAAGAACTAGACTACCAGGGCGACCGGCGGTCACCGGCATACCTGGTGCCTGCCACGTAGCTCACGTGCGAGATCTATCTGGGGGGGGATTTGTGCGGAAGATATCCAAACCAAAGACATCAGGGGACGGGTCAGTCGAGGGAAAATATCCAGTGGTCAAGAGTGTCAAACCGATAGTTATATACTGAAACCTATCAAGGTGTTGCGTCGGTCAAAGCGCATTATTGGTGAATTTCCGTCTAAGTCAAAGCGCCGTCTTCTGACATATTTGCTCCACAGGGGGGAACGATCCCTGCTGGGTAGCCATGAGAAAACCAACCGCTTGGTATAAAAACGTCCGAGAAATTACATTTTTTCACAATCTTCTTCCCCGCCGCCGCTTTTGTTGTAGTCTACAGATAGTGATCGAAACTTTTGTAAATGCCCTTAGAAGGTGAGTCCTTGGCTCTCAGCGTCGCGGAGACCACATCAACCTCTCGTACGCTAAGGCCCTCGAAAAGAGGACGATAAACCCAGAGCATCGAAACGACCGTTCGAGAACGGCGGCTCTTCTTCGCTGGGGCAATGTTGCGGCAAAAAAAACAAGGGGCGATTCCTCAGTCAGATGATGTTGACACAGATAGCCGGTGGAAGGAACCCGGGACCAGGTGGGCCACAGCGCACAACTAACTGGTACAGAAACCCCGAGAGACGACTGTGCCGTTATCCGACTACTTCTTTGCTCCACGGACAATTTCCCTCGGCCGTGTGGAGTTGAAACCATCCTGCACGGCAGGTGGGTAAATGTTACCGGGAGATCCTCGGAGCAACTCTGCACTGCCGTGGGAATTTTCCGTGGTGGAGCTTTCACTGGATCGAACAAGAAGGCGGGCAAGTGGTACCGGGGGACCCTCGAGGAAACCAAACGGTTCATGGCCGGTGGAACGTGAAGGGGGAAAACAAGACCTCGGAGCGCCGTGTAGTCCGGATGCTTGATGCAACAAAGCCGAAAGGGGAGAGGGGATGTGGGAAGTAGATGGAAACCGCTGTTTGTTGAATAAAAGCAAGGAGACGGGGCACACAGGGTAGCAAGGTGACATCAGGCCCCGACTACAAATATTTTATACAGTGCGTCAGTAGAACCTGTCTACGTATTGTTTGCGACCTCAAGCTACTGCAACTACTACTAATTGTACTACCGTGTGTTTTCTTTTCGTTTTTTTTTTGCTTTTTGTGGATTTCCTGCTCCATTCCCCTCTAAGATGGTAAGGTGGTAAATAAGCCTGTCAATTTTCAGCCGATATGATGATAGTTCAACTGATACAAAATAAAACCCACCGCCGGTATGCCGATTCTTGCTGGCCCTGTTTTCCTGTTGTTGTTCCTTTTCAACTCCTTTCTTCCGTACGAAAGCGTATATGATACACCCCCCGCCGGTATGGTGATTCTGGCCCTGTGTTTTCCCCCTTTTTTTCCTCTTCAACTAAATATTTTTTCATTTGTATTCAATGTTCCCTTCTTTTTTTTTTCTCCTTTTGCTTTGCCCTTACTGTTGCCCTCTTTTTTTTGGGTGTGTACACCCTCTTGGGGGTGTTGAGAAACCCACCACGGGCATGCCGGTTCTTGCTGGCCCTGTTTTCCAGTTGATTTTCGTTTTCAGCTCCTTTTTTCCGTATGATACTATTAATATAAATAACACACCGATTCTGGCCCTCTATTTTCCCCCTGTTTTCCCTTTTTTCAACTTTTTTTTTCCGTTCATGTCTCGCCCTTTTTTTTCCCCCTTCGTTTTCCCCTTTCTGCTGTTGCCCTCTTTTTTGGGCACCCTTGGGGGTTGTTGTTGACGCGATAAGGTCGGTATGGGCACCGCCGTCGAAGATACAGCAGTGAGTAGAGGACAGACCAGGCAGCAAAAGGGTCATAACGATCTTCTCTAGTACTTCCATTCTCTAGTACTTCCATATTCAAGACCCAGTTTTGGTGCTGCCTCGACGCCGTCTGAGTCAGTGGTGTCATCTCCATCTTTGTTGCGTTTTTGCTTGGTAAGTTGTTGACTAGCCCATTTAGCACCGCACTACTGAAATGGAGAAGAAACACTTGGACTTGGACCAGGATCATTTCAGGAGTTAGAAAAAGGTTTGATTTTTGCTGCATTCGGTACGTGTGCGGGCGACGATGACGGGTTTGGCACCAGCGCCTCGTCAGACACAGCTAGCAGTGCGCCGGTGATAGACCATGCGGCAATGCTCCTATATATGATACTCCATAACATACGTACTGCCTGCAAATATGTCAAGAGACGGCACTTTGCCCCCTTGGCGGACTAGACGCACTTTCCCGATAATTTGCCTTAATTGACGCCAAAGTACATGGTTTTAGTGTGGAATGAACGGTGCTGCACCATGACGGCACTTTGCCCCCTTGACCGACGGCAACTTTCCAATAGCATACCTCGACTGACGCCAAACTACTGGATTTTTAGTATTGGAACGACTGGTTTTGGACCGTGACGGCACTTTGACCTCTTGCCGGACGACAATTTTCCAATAATTAGCCTCGACTGACGCCAGGCTATTGGGCTATCGTGTACAAAATATCGATTTGACACCTTTGACTGACCGCTGGACGTTTTCCGTTTGACTGACCGTCTCCTGACATGTTTGCCGCCAGAAGGGTCATTCAAAACCCAATATGGTTGGACGGCGTCATCGGTTACGTATCCGCTACGTTTTTGTTCTTCATTTTGTGTCGTGCCGCGCCCCGTTATTCTTTTTCTTTCCAATTGCTTTTTTTTTTTTCTTTTTTCATCCCCCAGCGCGGATGGGGAAAAATAAAGCTTTATCTCACCACACTTCCACGTATCTTCATACGCGCGTAGCGTGTCGATTCAACTCAGTTGCTTTCGCAGCCCAACGCTGGCTGGCGCACCTTTTTTTTTCTTGTTCTTATATTTCTGCTTTCTTTTAAAAATTCACCTTTCCATTTTTTATGTTTTACTGTTCTTCAGAACATCTGAGGGTAACCTTATCGCTTTTTCGACAACATGGTTGACATACTCTTTGAATTACGTATACCCTGACCCTAACCCCAACCCAATGAAACGCCTTCAACCAATATACGGTGAAACCCCCTTCGTCTCGTACACAGTGCGCGTCAACCATGTTGTCAAAAAAGTAGTGAGCTCTACTGGGAACATTTGTCGTTTGTTTCGTTGTGCTTTGTTTTCATTCTTTACTTTCATTTATATTTGTTTTCTCTTCTTTGTGTCTGGTGTGTTTTGTTGTGTTCTCGTACCCGGTACGCTCGTACCCGGTACGCTAGCATTTCACTTACTTTACCTCGAATAATCGAGGCTGTTTGGTTTACTCTGTTTCGCAGTAGACAACGCTGCTGCGCACACTCAAACAAGTGCTCCCGGCCTCAGCGGGCCAGAGGTATAATATGCAGACGATACAGTTTTTGTGCCTATGCGGTCTTATCGATGAAAGCGCCGATATCATGCCAGAGATCGAAACAACGGATCCGACTCGCGTGGGCATGCTACTACCGTTTCAATCGCGAGCTGTACGATGTGAAGGATGCCCCGTTCATGTTAAAGGTGCGCCGGCCAAAATACCGAGGTGATGGAGACGCTGCTGTAGCTGTACGGGTGTGTGACCTGGGTTCTCGGTCTGGAGCACTTCGCTAAACTCCGAACGTCACACTACAACCTCCTCCTAAGGATCATTGGCTTTCAGCGCCGACAGCGCACCGACCTCCGCATGCCGTACGCCAAGGCCCACACGAAGGCACAATGCGAGAGCGTTGAGACGACTATCCGCAAACGAACGACGCCTCCTCTTTGCGGGAGCCGTACAACGGACGACCAATGAGCGGCTGAGCCATCGCGTGATGTTCGGGATGATGGCTGGTGGGTGGGGCGAACCCGGGACGAGGCCGACCAGAAGAGAACTGGGCCCATTAAGTGTCTGGGAGTCTAATAGACCACATCAGGGTATTTGAAGCAACCGAGGGGTCCACGGATAGCTCCCTTTTAATACTGTTCGGAGTAGAGACTGTGCTATGACCGAGCGCGGCTAAGAAGAGTGGGGGCTGGCACCGGGGGGTCGTCGACGCGGCGGACCGCTTCATGACGAGATGGCACAGGGGCGGGGCGGAGGAGAGCTGGCAAAACGCCTCACAGCAGAGGACGCCAAGAGCAGCAACTAAGGGAAACCGGAGGGGCGGGGGGGAAGGGGAGGGGGGGCACCCGTACTGATACAGCTGTAGATGAATGCAGAAAGGAAGTGGCAGATCGTGTGGCAAGGTATCAGTTCGACTTATCAAGTGGAGCGTGGGCTACTATAATAGCCCTGAACCCTGTACAGCGAGTGGTAGTTCCTGCTGTGTTTGTTTTCGTTGAGTTCAAGGGGGGGGGAGCGCGAAAACGACAGCAGTAGTCCAATGACTTGCTGTCCTTTTTTTTTCTCATTTTTTCCTTTCTGTTTGCTCCCTTATTTCCCCCACCCACTGGCCTTATGCCGGTGTCTTCCTCCTCCTCTTCGTGGTGTTTTTGTCCGTGTAACAGCAGTTATCTTTTTCGTGTTGTTTTGTCCGTGCAACAGGTATCTGTTTCTCTTCAGCACGAACGACGGTGTTCCTCTGGCAATTGCAACCTTTCCTTTCCTTTCCGATCTTGCAGAATCAGTACGGACACTGGGTGTGCTGGATGTCGACGAGTAGAAGAACGGTTTAATGTGAAGAACACACACACACACACATAATATTCTTCAGAACACCTGTGTCGTTTGTTTTGTTTTGCTTTCTCTTTTTGTTTTCTTTAATTTATATTTCTTTTTCTGCTTTTTACTTCCGTTTTTGTTTTTTTCACCTTTTTTTATGGTCTGGCGTGTTTTGTTGTGGTCTCGCACCCTGTACGCTAGCATTTCACTTGCTTTACCTTGATGAACTGCGACCAACTGTTTGGTTTACAGTCGACCCCGCTTTGAAGACACACCGCGTTTTTTTTTTTGGGAGTGTCTTTAACGCGGGGAAGTGTCTTTAGGATTCCGGGGCCACTAACTCACCGTCCCCGGGGCCAATGGAGGTGTAACATATGTCAAAATACGCGCATTTGAAGCAGGAATGCGACCACGAAACTGTGTTGCTTAAAAACTACAACACGTGATTTGAAAGGCCGCAACACTACTGCTGTAGTACACTCCAATACTTTACGCATTTTGAACTTCCCTCCACCACCGAAACGCGGGAAGGAGTGCGGCACGACCTATTGTAATGTGTACGGCAGTGCGCTGTTGTTGATGCAGGCTCTTGCTGTAATGTGTACGGCAGTGCGCTGGTGTTGTTGCAGGTTTTTCTTATTGTCAAGGCGTTATCCTCACGGTGAATATCATGCCCGAGATATCGCGAACACACCTGAGACACATCAGTTCGTTGGAACTAGCTCTGATACAATACACGCAAGTTACCTGCCACATATGGACCAAACAAACCCAGTCGACCCCTTAGAAGGACACTAGGAAACGGTCGGTAGCGCAGACCACAACATACAAAAAAATCGGGCAAATACACCGAAAAGAGGACACCGTTCTTTCCCAAAGGTCAACACGAGGCAAAAACACGAAACAAAAATACCAAAATTTAACTCCACGAGAGAGGCAAAAATCCCAAACTTTGCCTGACACGAGTTAGTTGAGACTTTGACTGGCACGTGGGTTCGCCACATGGCTTCAAGCCGGCAGCTGACGACCCGCCAGCAGATGGGAGGAATCTCTCCATACCCACACGCGGTAGTGCGGGCTGCAGCAGACCGCTGTCGATGTTATACAGCAGTGTGCTGCCCCAGCAAATTTTTTGGGGGGGGGGCGCAGAGTGGAAAAGGTACCCCCCCCTTATTATTTTATAACTAATTTTCAAGGACTGTACATCTGTGGGGCACCATGTTCTGGGAAAAAAAATGTGTCTTTATAGCGGGGAGTTTCCGTAAGAAGAGTGTCTTTAAAGCGGGGACGACTGTACTCCGTTCCACAGTCTGTGACCGCATAATAATCTGCATCTCTCTCGTAGGATGAGTCAGCACGGACTCTGGGTGTACTGATGATGCCGTTGGGTAGAAAGAACGGTTTCCATGTGAAGACAACCACACTGCACAACTCACAGTCTGTGACCGCAGAATTTGTTACGTATCCCTCCTGGATGAAGAATCACTACGGACATTGGGTGCGTTCGTACTGCTGCAATTTTTTTTTTTTTTTTTTTTTCGCACACTTTTACTTTCCAGCGTCTGGACAAGCTGTGGTCACAGGTGTCGACCCTTCTCCCCCCCGGTTCTTGCCTTCAATTTTGATCGCGCATAGGGTTCAGCATTCCCACTGCTCGTCGATGTTTCATCGAGTGTTGTTAACTCACGCTCTCGCGCTTCCCGCAAGTAAATTTGTGCACAAGAAAAAGTCCCAACGAATTTGTACGAGTATGCACTCGGCGGGGCTCGAACTCACGAAACTGACCTATACCAGGCTCGAGGACAACCTGATACGCCACCGGAGCGACCGGTCATACCTGGTACTGACTATGTCGTGGGGTGAAAAGAACGGTTTCATATGTCAAGACAACACACACCGCAAAAAAAAAGTCTGGTGTGCGCGCTTGCGTGTAGAGTTTTTTTTATTTTGTTTTGTTTATCCTCCGGCGGATGGGGGAAAAATAAAGCTCAAGCTCACCACGCTTCCACGTATTTTCATACGCATCGTGTGTCGATTTAACTCTGTTGATATCGCAACCCAACGCTAGCTCGCGCACCCTTCGGATTCCACAGTAGTGTTTTTGTTTTTTCACCGCGTGCTCGTCATTGCAGCTGGCATTATCGGCTGGCCAAATCACCGTGCTGTGTATATATTCGAAATGTGTGTAGCTTCCCCCCGTGCGCTGTTAGATACCACAGAGCTCGTCTCTCTATGATACATGAGCACAGTGCTGGATTGGGTGGAAGCATTAGTTTAAAATGAAGCACACACACATCATTATCTAAAGTACAGTCCCTGGTATTGTCCTTCATATACCATACGTATTCACACACCATGATCCCACCCCCTGTGGTTTTCGGGCCAGGTTAGGTCTGGCCGGGTTTGCTCATTTTCATATTTCATTGACCTATTTCAAAATATGTACCAGTAGTTTTGCATTGCTTGTTGCTTTTGTGTTTACCACTTAACGCTTTTGTTTTTTAGTGCATATTTTTTCAATACCTGGCACTAAGTAGAGGTAGGTGCATGGCTTACATACACCGCTAGGGGTTGTTGTTGTTGTTGTTGTTGTTGTTGTTGTTGTTGTTGTTGTTGTTGTTGTGGTTGTTGTTGTTGTCGTTGTTGTTGTTGTTGTGGTTGTTGTTGTTGTCGTTGTTGTTGTTGTCGTTGTTGTTGCTGTTTTTGTTGTTGGTGGTGTTGTTGTTGTTTGTGTAATAAACGTTTTTCGTGGTCATGATGTTCACTATTATTAGGATTACAAGCATAAAAATAAAAATACACTCCACCTGTGCGATCAAAGATTTCGTCGAAGCTCATTTTGGCAAGCTAATATTTAGTATTCAACATGAAACGTCACTACAAATGGAAAATTTCCAAAAAATTTACGAGCTTTGATCAAAAACATTTTTCGGTCGACCTCACAGATCTCTGAAGTGTATTTCCGCATTTTTAAAATAATACCTCGAAGTATACACTTTTGGAAAATGATCACATTGATGAAACATTTGTGCTCGTACACATTGTTGTTGGATGTCTGGCAAACGTTTTTAGGCTACACGCACTTTTCGTTTTTCAGCTACAAGTGTGTTTATGTACCAGGTGTAATGGATGATATTTGATGATAGCGGTGCATATATATTTTTTGGGGGGTATGATACGGCAGCATTTTCTGGCGAGAATATTTTTGAACGACGGGGACTCCTTAACCTCCTGTTGACTTGGTTAAAGTATAGCGACCAAATAAAGCGACGGTTTTATTGCAATATTTTTCAAGCGTCTCGCCAGAAAAGCAGCGTGAGCACGCGGCAGTACGAGCAGGGATCATGCTCTTCTGCTTCCTGCGCCCGTTCCGTACAAGTCTTGTTGAATTGTTGACATTTGATTGTTGACATTTGGACACCATGTTATATCATCGCTAGGATTTGTTTTACGGTAGCCCCCCCCCATTTTTTCTTCGACGAAATCGCGGGTTTTGAAAAAACCACAGTTCCCTGGCCGTATCTCCTGAAAAACGGTGACCCTTGCCACACCGACGTCATCATCCTAAAATCCTTCGCACACAACAAAACATTGTGAAGGTTTTTTGTATACCCGGGCCGCATCTCCTGAAAAACGGTGACCCTTGCCACACCGACGTCATCATCCGAAAATCCTTCGCACACATCAAAACATTGTGAAGGTTTTTTTTATACCCGGGCCGTATCTCCTCCTGAAAAACGGTGGGCCCTTGCCACACCGACGTCATCATCCGAAAATCCTTCGCACACAACAAACAAAACATTATGAAGATTTTTTTTGTAGCATTTTCCCTCAAGTCGAGCAGCCGTGAAATGTCCGGTAAAAAAAATCGCTGTTTTTTTTTTGGGGGGGGGGGAAGGGTATCGTAGAATCAGGTCCTAACCGAAAGTGGTCCATTCCGTAATCGTCGTTTTGCGTCTTCAAATTTTCCCTCTGTATGACTCCAAGCCGTCTCATTTGACCTAAACCTGTCGGAGTTTGTCACAATTTTGTTCCTGAACAAAACGACCGTTCTTGTAAGACGACGTCAGCTGTGAGTTCGACAAATGTATGCTACATGCCCAGAGTGATTAACATCACCACCCTGCTGACCCTGGTACAAGCTACACAATACTGTAGTTCCAACGGGAGTCGCCGGCCTATATATCCTTGATGAGGACACACAACTCGTATTACGCGCGATCGGAGTATCACACACAGCTTGCAAAGATGAGTTTCGACAAAATCTTCCATCTCACAGCTGGAGTGTATTTTTATTTTTGTAAGATATTGATCCTGTACCGGGTACCAGGAGACATACCACAGAACCCATAATCCTGTTCTTCTGGTTGTCCTACATTATATCGTAAATATAATATATAACAATGACCTATATCCTTATTGAGGACACACAGCTCGTAATACGCGCGGTCGGAGTATCACACACAGCTTGCAAAGAGATGAGTTTCGACAAAAAAAACCTTCGATCTCACAGACAGCTGGAGTTGAGTGTGATTATGATATATGATTTCATAATATCATGTGATATATCCTCGTATACGAACAGGCCACGGGTTGTTGTTCGTCGGGTTTATTTCGTACTTTTCGGTTTGCTCACAAATTCAGTTTTTTCAAGCGGTGAGGCATAAGAAGAGCTCCTCAGGCAGGCGCCCTCCTCAGAAGGCCAAAAAAAAAGCAGGGCTAAGGGTGGCCCGACCCGGCCCGTGAGATTTTGAAGACTTCCTGATCTGACCCGACCAGACCCGACCCGACCCGACCCGACCCGACCCGACCCAACCCGACCCGACCCAACCCGACCCGACCCGACCCGACCCGACCCGACCCGACCCGACCCGACCCGACCCGACCCGACCCGACCCGACCCGACCCGACCCATGAGGTTTCGAGCACCTCTTGACTCCCGACCCGACTCCACCCGGGTCATGCCCTGACCCGCCCCGCGGGCCGGATCATGACCCGCGAAAAGTCCCTGACAAACAAGGGTGCATCTCTGCTATTCATAGTAGATATGTAATGTGTCGTCATGAATACTATACTTTGAGGTATGCAATAGTGGTAAGGTGTGCTGATGTGAAGGAGGCATCCCACAGCCGCTCGGTAAAGGGTGTTTGGTTGAACCTTTTTTTGGGCCCCAAAACGTTTCTTGGACCGCGGTTGAGCTCCTCGGGCGTGTGGAAACCTATCGGTTAGCATGATGATCATTGTTCGGGATGCAAAATTTGGGGAGCCCCTGTTTGCAGGACGGGCCTGCAACGAATTCTTGCAGGACGTTTTGGCACACTCTTGTCCCAGGTACCTGCACAGACCCCACCCAACCCCAACCCTAACCCTAACCCTACCCCTAACCCCAACCCCAACCCGACCCCTGACCGTTTGACCGGTACGTGGGGCTAAAAGTGCCCTCGCGCGTCTTCGCCGCGCGTTCGGCAGGCGTTCGCCAAAAAAAAAACGCGGGCAATAAAAAGCGGCAGGTGGCCAATCAGAGGCACGTCCTGCAAGAATTCGTTGCAGGCCCGTCCTGCAAATAGGGTTTCTCCAAATTTTGTGCCACGTAGAGCTCCTTTAACCCCTTTGCAACTGGAAACCCCGTTCTGGGGACAAAATTACTTAGGTATAGTAAAGGGAGGGGTTCGGGGGCTCTAAAGGGGTTGATAGCGCGCCATACACGCGATATGGCCGGGTTGCGCCAACGAATAATTCCTTCGTAGTCATTGTTTCGGGTGGGACTTTTTTTTTTTTTTTTTTTCGAGCTCCCTCGTGTTAGGAACTCGGAAAACTCTTAGAATCTGCCGCACACCCCTCGCAGCGTCGGTAGAGCTTACCACTTCTCCGAGAAAATGATCGACGCACACTGTGTACGAGACGAAGGGGGTTTCACCGTACATTGGTTGAAGGCATTTCATTGGGTCGGGGTTAGGGTTATGTTGGTATATGATTTGAAGAGTGTGCGTCAACCAATCTGTCGAAAGAGCGGTAAGACACCCTCCGAAGCCCAGCGTGGGATGGCTTTGTAGAGCTCTTCATGCGCAAAGAGAAAAAAGAGCCTCACGAAAAAGGGCGCACCCCTCTGTCGCATCATGTTCCGGCGTGCTGTCAACAACATGGGTTTTTGGGTCGTGGGTTCAAATCCCACATCCATCAAAATAAACTTTTTCAGATTTTCCCCATGTCGAACTTGATAAATAATCTCCCCGGTATACCCAGGGAATGAAACGGCTTGGATATATTGACAGGTCCGCCCGTATATCCGGCCGACCTGCTATCGCGTCGTTTCAGGGGGGGAGAGTGTTATAAGGCTTAGTTTGGGTAAGCTATTGGTTAACCTTTGCAAGTGGTCAAACGGACTAATACCCCTCTAATACCTTGACAGCGTGTATGTGGACCTAGGTACCGACTACTACTGCTTGGCGGGGGAGCCTCTGGCTCTGCTATTCTGGTCACTTGCTCAAGATGCTTTCGAGACACGTGTTTGGATGTTAATTTTTCTTGTGGTGGCTTGTTGCTCGACCGATGCGCCTTTTGAGTTCAGAACGAAGGGGGCAAGTTCTTGAAAGAGCTTTAAAAGTGTGTTTTATCACGTACGTTGGTATGGGATATACTCTGGAAGTAGCCAGCTGCGAAACCCGCTCGTTTTAGATGCTAGCGCGTGTTGCAATTTATTTCAACGCGCATACAACACATATGCACCGCATGTTCGCCCGCGTAACAACACATACAACGCATATTAGCGCGCATTCAATACATGCAACGCATGTTAACGGCTATAAATGGGTATCGCGTAGTGTAGTACCTGTGTTGTCACCGCAAGTCAGCGCACTTTCAACACATACACCGCACGTGTGCGCGCATGCAACAAACACAAAAATGCACGCTAACGCCTGTATCTGGCATCGCATAGTGAAGGTTTTATTACAAAAAATGTAAATATAGGCGAATGGGTGTCTGCGCGCGCCGCCGCAGGCACCTGATGGAGGAAACACATAACGCATACGAAACTTATTAACGCGCGTAACGCATGTTTCGAGCGTAGTAGTTGCTAGCGCATGTTCGAACGCATGTTATATATCGCATAGCGCATGCTAGAGCCTGTTGCATGTTGTTCCCACCACAATTAACTCTCAGGGTGAAACCCATTAACGCAACAGACCAGAAAGCGACGGACGCGGTGTAAATCAAGCGTCTACATATATATATATATATATAGGAAAAGCTTGGGTCAATCCGAGCATTGTCATGCCGCTTCACGCTTGCTTGCCTTCCACAGCTTTCTTCCCGCGTTCGTTACAGTTCGAACACGTCTCCCGCACCAGCAGCAGCTCGGATTGCTTCGCGTGCACCACAGGTGCTTTCGTTTCAATCGTCACAACTTTTTTTTCGTCATTTTTGTTTTCGTGTGTGCAATAATTCCCCATCTCACTAATGACCCTCGCCACGATATAGAGGTATTAAGGTACACCGTTTTTTGGCGAAAATGTTTGTGAATGACGAGGCTCCTAAACCCAAAAGCTACGATAGAGGTATTAAGGTATACCGTTTTTTGGCGGAAATGGTTTCTGAATAACGGGGCTCCTTAACCCAAAATCCACGATAGAGGTATTAAGGTACACCGTTTTTTGGCGAAAATGTTTGTGAATGACGAGGCTCCTTAACCCAAAAGCTACGATAGAGGTATTAAGGTATACCGCGTTTTGGCGGAAATGATTTCTGAACAACGGGGCTCCTTGACCCAAGAGCTACGATAGAGGTATTACGGTATATTAAGGTATACCGTTTATTGGCGAAAATGGTTTCTGAATGACGGGGCTCCTTAACCCATATAATCGAGAAAAAAAAAAAAAAAAAAATAGGCCATTTTTTGTTGTTGTTGCATGATTCTCGTCGTGCACCTCGGCCATGGGATTTTTCATCTGCGATCAAGCAGGTTTATTTTTCTCTTCTCCACATCAGTTTTTTTGGAAGGGGAGATGTTATAAGCTCCCATATTGAGGAACCCCCCCCCCAAAAAAAAAAAAACGTGGTGTGCGCTGTCGTCTGAAATGGTTTCGGAATGACGGAGCTCCTCAACCCATACAATCGGAAACAGGGCATTCATTTTTGCATGATTCTCGTCGTGCACCTAGCTAGGCCGCGGGATTTTTCATCCGGTATATATTAATGACAGTTTTTTTTTCTCCGAATCAGTTTCTGAGGCCCCCGGGAGAGGTGTCTTCAGCTCCCAAATCAGTTTTTAGGGAGGGGAGAGGTCTTGAGTTCCCAAATTGAGAAACCCCTCCCCCCCCAAATAAAATAAAGTGTTGTGCGCCTCTACCGTAGCATACGTCCTATCTACTTCGTATTCGGTTATCAAAGGTTTACTTTTTGTATCGAGCCATCCCACGCTACGCTACGCTAAGGGTGCAGCAGATTCCGAGAATTTTCCGAGCTCCTAACTCAAGGAGGTCAATGTCTCACCACCACCACCATCACCCCGAAAACATGACTTCGAAGGCCAGACCCCGACCCAGCTTCCATGCCCGCCTAGTCCTAAAAAACTAACAATGCTCGTCATTATTGTAGTATTGTTGGCTGGCTAAACGTGACCGAGAGCCAGAAACCTTTTTTTTGTTGGCTCGTAAAGTGCGACCCCTCTGCCACTGCTGTGGGATGACGCAAAATCAGACAAATCGTCGGGGGGAGGAGGGGGGGGGGTATCTCGTTTTGACGAGTGCTACGATAGATGTATTAAGGTATACCGTTTTTTGGCGAAAATGGCTTCTGAATGACGGGGCTCCTTAAACCAAAATCGTCGGAAATACGACATTCCCCCCCACCTGATTCTCGTTGTGTACCCCTAGGCTATATGGGATTTTTCATCCGGTATGTACGAGCGGTTGTATTTCTTCTCCAAGGTCAGGTTTTTTTGGGGGAGTTGTCTATAGCTCTCAGATTGAGGGGTGTGGTACTACAAAAAAAAGTGGTGCGCGCCTCTATCGTCGTAGCCCGGGCGTCGTTTACACCATTGGGTTTTCGCCACTAGCACCGGGGTGACTCGCTTACCTCACCGACCGAAGCCACTTCACGCGAATTGTTTGAGGGGTTTACCATTTACCGCTTTTTCGAGAAAATGGTTGGCATACTCTACAAATTATAGACTATATGTATATATACCTACCCCTAACCCTAACCCTAACCCTAGCCCAACGAAACGAAACGCAACCAACCAACCATTGTAGGGTGAACCCCCTTCGTCTCGTACACAAGTGTGCGTCAACCATCGTCTCGAAAAAGTGGTAAGCTCTCTACTGGATGGAGGGGCGCAGCGTAGCTAACCCTTCCATTGCGGGTTGATATCGAAAAAATTATAATTATGAAGAAAAAAAAAAAACAGTACGAGAAGTCCTGAACCCGCAAAGAGCAGGCGGGTCACGCGCGCGAATGACCCCGATCTACGTCAAAACCAGGCCCCATAAATGACCCCCCCCGCCCCCCCAAACCCCCCCCCCCAACCCTCCCCCCGCGCCCCCAACCCTCCCCCCCCGCCCCCCGTAGCCTTGGTCCATGTTTGTGTGCCGTCACACGGAACTGATTCTACGATAGACCCCTCGAAAACCACCAGGTTTCTTTAACGAACGTTTTCATGGGTGCTCGACACGAGGGAGGATGCTATGAAACAAGTATATTGCTATGTTTTCTTGACTGCAAAGGGCTATCGAACGATGACGTCGGGGTAGCAAGTGGCCCCCGTATTCCATGAGATACGGCCTGGAGCTGGTTTCGAAACCGGCGATTTCGTTAAAAAAAGGGTGAGGGGGGGGTACCGTGGAACGACTCACGACATGTGCAGCACGAGCTTCAAAGCCGTTCATACATATCGTACCTGGCACGAGACATCCCCAAAAAGAGGCAAAAAACCGAGGGGGAAAAAAAAAAGTCAAAAACTCTGAATGAGTCAAAACTGATGGTATTACAACAGAATATTCTTAGTCGGCCTGGCTTCCTTTTTTTTTGTCCTTTTGTCTTGTGTTTGTTTCGCCACGCTGCCCGCCTTTTTATATTCACTCGAGGTTGGATTCAAGAAACAGGAGCTCGCCAAAACCTGCTGCCTCCTGCTCCTCGGGGGACCGGCGCAACTGCTGTAGTGTGCTGCTGACGATTCTTCTGAAAGGTTTCATGCCCAACTTTTTCCTCGTTCTCGTCATCATGTCGTGATGTGCATGACGTGATGTGCAACCACGGCAGCTTCCCACCGCCTCCATCGTCAATTTCGTCTTAGCGCGGCTCAAGGTACTAACAAGAAGAGTCACCATTGGGGGCTAATTCATTTCTCAGTGAAGCTTTCGTTTATTATTGTTATTTTTGCCCTCCGACAACATAGCGCAGATACCTTTTTGAAGTAAATCGAATATCCCTCCACAAAAGCAGTACCTGGTAGTATCTAATGGACCTGCCAACCATTTCCCCATTTCCTTTCCCCTCATATCTTCTTTTTCCATCTACTACACTACTGCTTCCTTTCCCTACATCTGTTCAGTTTAGCTATTAGTCTACCCTTTATTGCCTATCGACATATGATCATCTCTTTTTGGACTTGAGGCGCAAAAATCGGCACAGAAAAAATCGGCAGATTTTACAGCATCAGCCACATGAAGCAATTCGAGCTGGTGCTGGTGTAGAAGATGCTTTCGAACTGCAACACACACAGGAAGCTGTGAGGCAAGAAAGCGCGAGGCAGCACATGACGATGATATACTCGGATTGCCTGAACCTTTTCCAAGGTCGCGCCCTTCATTGTTTGGTTTGTATGCTGTAATCAAGACATAATCATATCTCCATGGATTGAAAAGTATATACTCCGGAGTATATACATATGTGCCTGGAGTAGCATATCAGTAACGCGCTCGTTATCAACAGTGTTTGCTTTTGTTTTATATCCTCCGGCAGCTGGGGAAAAATAAAGTTCAAGCTAACCACTCTTCTTGCACTTATTTTCATACACGTCCTGTGTCAATTTAACACACTACACAGTTAGCGACGCGCTCTTCATTTACTATTTCTAATAGTTCGTTGAACCCCCCCCTTTTGTGCTAAATGCTTCGTCTGGTATTGGTTGAAGCAACAGGTATGCTTCCTTTCCAATACCATCAAGACTATCACCACCGCCCCCCCCCCCCAAACCACTACCTATACCTCCAAGACCACCAACGCAAGTCCCGACACCCTCAATACCACCACCACAACCACAATCACCGTTTTTCGCTGGAGTGTTGATTCTCGAACCAGAAGATTTTTCCCCAGGGCTTAGGTGCCGATGCGTGCTGCGATAGAGACATACCCCTTTTGGTGGAAATGGTTTCTGAATGACGAGGCTCAACCTTACCCCAAATGGTCGGAAATAGGCCATTCTTTTCTTCATGGTTCTGTATCTATAGGCCATATGGTAGTGGTGAACCTCTGTCGTAGCGCAACTCTGTCCTCTCCTCTCCCTTAGAGCCCGGCGCGGTCACAGTACTACTACTACTACTACTACTACTACTACTACCACTACTACTACTACTACTACTACTACTACTACTACTACTACTACTGCTACTACTGCTACTACCACTACTACTACTACTAGTACTACTACCACTACTACTACTACTACTACTACTACTACTACTACTACTACTACTCATGGAAGTAATGATGTTTCGTTGCGTGCTATTCTTCACTTCTTGTTTCTTATCCTTCTGTATAGTCCGCTTCGACGCCGGACATTAGTTAGCGCCTTTGAATTTAGCATAGCAAGTATTAAGTATAATTAAATCTGGCGCGGAATGACATCGCCATGGAAGCGTGTGTCACGATGCGCAGGCGCAACTTGTCGCTGCCTCGGCCCGCCCCTCGTTTGTTTTTAGTATGTAGTGCACTTCAAGTAAGAAGAGAGCCGCTATCTTGATGGGGGAAATTTTCTCCTCTGACGTAACTGCTGTCATTATTTTGTGTATCCGCATCATCATACCGCTATTCATGGTCGTACTGCACTCCCCGAAGTACCTCTATTAACAAATACTTCCTCATTATTTGGTACGTTCTCGGGGTATACTTAGTGTCATATGCGGACAGAACTCGACGCCGCCGCCACCACCACCACCAACAACAACAACAACAACGACCACCACCACCACTAACGACCACCACCACCACTAACGGCCACCAACACCACTGACGGCCACCAACACCACTAACGACCACCACCACTAACGACCACCACCACCACCAGTACCACAACCACCAACAACACCACCACCAACGCCACCAACAACCACTACTGCCAGCAGCAGCAGCAGCAGCGCCACAGGCATCATAACCCCCGTTCGCTTCCGGGGGTGTAATCTGTCTCTTCGGAGGGTAATCCCCTCTCCCTCTGAGTCCGGCGTCACCACTTGAAACGAAAGTAGCGATGTTTCGTTGCATGCTGGCTATTCTTCGTTTCTTGCTCGCTCCCTCCAAACAATCGTCCTAGCGTGCCCGTGCGTGCGTCAGAGATGTCCACGATCACAACCTATATAGTTACCCACCTCCGCCGTCCGTTTTTGTTCATGTTTGGTGCCCTTCTTCAAGTTACCAGGTTTTAACAAGGGGAAGAGCCTTGCCGGGCGGGGAGGGGGGGGGGAGCGAACTTTCTCCCGGGTTTCGCCCTTTTAGGAAATAAATGACGGAGAATAAAACTGACGAGAGGCCGATTCTATGATAGCCCCCCCCCCCCCCCCCCCCACAAAACCGACGATTTTCTTCGACGACCGTGTCATGGCTGCTCGACACGAGGAAGCTGATGCTATGAAGAAAAAAAACGCCTTCCTATTTATTTTTTTTTGTCTTGTTTGCAAAGGCCTACCGCACAATGGTGTCGGGATGGCAAGGGGCACCATAGTTCAGGAGACACCGCCGGTGGAGCTGGTTTCAAAACCGGGCGACTTCGGGGAAGAAAAGTGGGGGGGGGGGCTACCGTAGAAGGGCTCACGATTGCATTAGCATCCTTCACACGAAGCACCCCGGGGGGTTGCTAGATTAGCGGACGACGCCTTTTCCTGCGGAACTCCAATGTCAGTACCTGTAAGACGCACGCGCAAAGCTTGCAATGCCGTGTGCTGCATGCTCGCGCCATGACAAGACCGCGCTTACACCTTGCCTTGTCGCTGAACTATAATCGGACTTGATTGTGCGAGTTAACGTGAGAACAACCACAACAACAATAGATTAATCGTCAAGACTTCATTTTTTTTCTTTTGTCTCTATTTGGATGTATCAGCATGATCGTACACCGCAATTAGTACTGCTGACCGCTGCACACCTAGCTTTTTTTTTTCTTTTATCCTCCGGCAGATTGGAAAAAGAAAAAAGAAAACTTAAGCTCACCATGTGCACTTCCACGTATTTCCACACACGCCGTGTGTCTATTTATAACTCAACTGCCTTCGCAATCCGGCGCTAGCTGGCGTGTCCTTCTGCTACCCGTTGTTTTTTTATTGATAGCACGTTGGATGCTTCCTTCTTCTTTCGTAGTTGTTCTCGTTCGAATTTTGAGTGTGCAAAGCTTAGACCCCCTACCCCCCCTGCCCAAAACCACCATCATCACCGTCCGGTTGTCGGGGGCTGTGGCTCACGGATCAGAATATTTTCTCTCGGGAGGGTAGTGATTCCCTCTCCTTCGGAACCGGGCGTAACCGCTGCTGCTGGGCGTTTCGTCGAAAAGCTTCCTTTTCCTAACTCTTGCCTCTCGTCACAGCAGTGCGCACGCACAACTACCTGGCGCCTTCGTCGTTCGCTTCTTGTCTTCCGGCGCGCTTCAAGAAGGAGGAGCCTATGTTTGCTTTTGTCTGTTGCTGCGGTTCAAGAAGGAAGAGCTACTATATGCTTGTTTTTGTCTGTTGGCGCGGTTCAAGGAGGAAGAGCCTTTTGGGGGGGGGGGGTAATTCGCTTCTTCCAGCTTGCCTAATCATTACTCCGTGCAAGTGCAATGGCGGGTAGTGATCGGAAGCAGGCAGACCGTAAAATTCCGTGCGAATGCAACGACGGGTGTGGTATTTGAAAGGCAGATTATGGTAGTTTCTTCCCAAACGGCAGAGTCTATTTCTACGCACTCTTGGTCGGCAAGGAGGCGTGTTGTAAGCGACTGATCCCGCGGTTGAGGTTGCACTTTTCTTTTTTATTTTCTTGGCGCCAAACGGTTTTTGGCATTCTGATTGGTTGAGCTCCTCAAGCGAAGTAAACCACACGTTAGTCTACCAATACCTTCAAGGAGAGAGTGTCTTTTTTTTTCAGGACTAGGACATACAAGCTTGGTCGGGCTATTGCGTAATTAGTCTTACTAAAAATTCTAGGAGAGGGTGACTTTTTTTTTCTTTCTTTCAGGACTAGGGCATGGAAGCTTGGTCGGGTTTTTTGCGCGAACGAACGCCTTCCAAGTACCTGGTAACGTTTTTTCGGGCGAAGAAAAACATTGACCTCCGCAAGTAAGGAGCTCAGAAACTTCTTAGAATTTGCCGCGCCCTCACCGTGGGAAGGCTCAGCTGTGAGTACGACCGATTGAATGGTTGAAACTCATCGTTGCAAGCTGCGTGTGGTGCATCTATGTTTCGTTTACGGTCAATCAAACCAAAAGTCTATGTTTTCGTTTATGGTCATTCAACCCAAGAGTCTTTTCCAAGCCACAGACAGAGTAGCATCCGGATCCGGCCGAATCAACCTAGAATCTTTCCAAGCACAGCATCCAAGCCGGCCGAGTACAACTTGAGCTTTCACAATCAACAGCATCCAAGCACAGGTCATACATACCCCATAGCGTTTGGTTTCGGGTTCGGGAGATGTTGAAGTTCTGGTCGGGTGGTCGGCGTTAGGCGGCGTGGCCGAACTTCCTTGAACTCTGTGTATATTTTCAAGCTTCAAATAGGGCTTCTAATGAATACAATCCGTTCAGGTTTCGTCTGACAGCAGTTGTACCTTGTCCTTCGTACTCGATCATTTGACCTCATGAGGTGCAGATCTTATCCTCCCCCACCCCCAACGATGTCACCACTGGTCACCACCACCACCATCGAGATTACCACGATCACCGCCACCACCACTTACTTGCCGTTTCGAGTACAACAAATGCGCACACAGACCCAAGCTCGACCTCCTGGGCAAATCGCTTCCCTCGTCGGACCCCGGCGGAACTGCTACTACCAACTATCAATGAAACGTACAATGGTTATAGCCCTAATCCCGCGTCTTTCTCGTCAGAATGTATTATGCCATGGTGCGCAGGCACAAACGTCCCCCACTTCTCACGCCTCCACCGCACTTTTTTCTTGTGGCGACGCACTTCAAGCTATCAAACATGAACCGCCTCCTGGGGGGGGGGGGGGGGTTAATTCGCTCTTCCAGCTGATGAAAAAGACGCATGCTACGATCGAGGCGTGCACACCACTTTTTTTTTCTGAGGTTTCCTGAATTCGGGAGCTTAAGACCGCGATGTGGCGAAAAAAAAAACTGCCACGTACATGCCGGATGACAATTCCCGTGGCCTACGAGGTACGCAACGGAAAAAATCGTGAAAAACAAAATCCGCGTTTATTTCCGACGAATTTGGGGTTGAGGAGCTCCGCAATTTTCAGAAAAAGAAACACACACACACGAAAAGCAATACCTTTAGATAATCGTAGACCCCTGATAGCTACACTGTAGTTGCAAGGGGAGTCGCCGACCTACATCCTTAATGAGGACACACAACTCGTAATGCGCGCGATCGGAGTATCACACACAGCTTGCAAAGATGAGTTTCGACAAGATATTCGATCTCACAAGTCAGCTGGAGTGTATTTTAATTTTTATAATAATCGTACGAGCATGCGTCTGTCTTCACTGCTGTTACCCCGATAGGGCCATTTTTCGTGTCCCACATTATTGTTGAGTTCTCTCACCATGGATGGAACTTAGCCCCCTAGCCCTAACCATGACCCTACCCCATAGGAAATATACCGATGAATTCCCCACAATGACGTCATTGGGGTGAAATCGTCGAAAATACACAATAATGATGTGTATCCCTGAGTCGTTCTATGATACGGCGGTAGGTAGCCCGCCCCAAAACTTTTCTTCAGCGAAAATCGCCGGTTTTGAAATCAGCTCCCGTGCCGCACCTCCTGAAATACGGTGCTCCTTGCCGCTCCGACGTCATCGTTCGACACTCCTTTTGCGTACAAGAAAATTCGTCTAGGGCGGTTTTTTTTCAATAGCACGCTCTTCCTCGTGTCGAGCAGCCGTGAAACGTTCGTTGCAGAATAATCGCTTGGTTTTTGGGGGGGGGCTACTGTGGTGGAGTCAGAGTTCCCTGCATTATGCCGTACCAGCGTATTCAATTGTTACTAGAGACCTGTGGTCGGCAATATTTGACGACTAACACCTAATCATCACGTGCCGTTGGCCGACTAACGAAGTTTAGTCGGCAAGTCGGCAGGCAAAACCAGCTGATGGCCGGTCGACTTACCTACTTATGCCAGGCGCGTCAAGCGATCCAAGCAGCTCCTCCCGGCCGGGGTGGGGGGGGGGATGCAGACAGAAAAAAGTGTATCCCACGTCAATCCTTCCCACAAGCTTGAAAACCAAAATAGGCAATATGATCGGCATCTTCGGCAAACGACTAACTATTACCCCGACTAATAATTCGTTTGCGACTTAAGTCGTGCCGGCTCACAGCTCAGATATGTTATCATATTGAGATGTTTTGTTCAATTCTTATTTTTCGTCGTTCGTACTTGCTTCTTTTAGTTAAAAACAAATGTCTAATATCGTTTGTGGTGTTTCGCTGAATACGTGTGCCCTGTTCTTCGCACTTTCTCCTCTGACTTGACATTTGCATATAATGTCCCCTCCACCACCACCACCACCACCTCTACGGCGATACATCGCCTACACCATCACCGTTCGCTTGCCGTAGCGCGCGCGCAGTAATTCAAGCTGCGTACAGGCAGAAGCTCTCTCGACGTTGGGCGGCGCTAATTCCCTCTGCATCGAAGCCTAGCGGAACTACATACTGCAGACATGAATGTTTTGTTGAATGCTGAGGCTTAATTTCTTACGTGCTCTCTCTCTTTCGCTCGTCATGTACTTGCCATGATGTGCGGGATTCCTGGGTCATGATGCGTCATGTTGTGTGGTCTCGTCATGTGGCATCATTATATGCAGAGAAACGTTTCGCTGCCTTCACCGCACCTTTTTTGTCATGGCGCGCTTCAAGCTACGAATTAATCCACAATATAGAGGACGAGCCTCTTTCAGGCGAGGGCTACTTCGCTTCCAGCGGAGAACTGCCTCTTTGTTATCGTAGCCACCAATCACGGAAACTAGCAAAAAAAAGCAATCAATGGATGGGGTTGGACCATGCGGGGCCGAAAAGCATAAAAACTGAAACGTTCGTGATTTATTGATGACATTCTACGATACGATAGCCGTATAAGAAACGGCCAAAAACAGGAACTGACCCCCCCCCAAGCGATTTAAACTCTAAAGGGGCTTGGAACAAAAAAAACTTGAAACAAACCAAATGATTTGATACGACATACTGCTCGACGCGAGTCGACGAGGGAAGAAAACGCTGAATTATTATTCTCGCGATAAAAATGAAGGCACGTACCGTAGTTGGGAGGGGGGGAGGAGGAGAGCCCGCCATGGCCCGCTATGTGACCCCGGATCTGAGTTATCACTGACTGGGAGGGAGGGAGCACGAGAGTAGAGTGCGAGGATGATAAATGGAATGGAAAAAAAAAAAAAAAAAAAAAAAAAAAAAACTGCTGATGGTGCCGACTCACAGCCGTGTGGATTTGCCTCTACATTCTTCTAACTTTCAGGGAATGTTCATCACTATTAATATTTTAACGGCAGTCGTGGACGTTCGAGCTCACGCCACATTATCGAACGACGAACAAACAATCACGGCTTTTCACGGGTCATGGCCCGTCCCGTGCGTCGGGTCAGAAGGTATCACCACACGGCCAACACGGCCACTAAGACCACCAACACAAACCCTGCGGATCGAGCCGGGTCGGGTCTGAAGGTGTTGGAAACCTCATGGTTCGAGTCGGGTGCCCAGAGTCAGGAAGATTAAAAATATTACGGGTTGACCCGGGTTAACTCTGGCCCGATCCGACCGGCAAGGAGGGATCCGACCCTCTAAACGCCCTGAAAATAACAAGTGTACGTATGGTCTACGACGGAACGCTGTTTTGCTATTGTTAATAGTGAGAAGTACGAAACGTATCCATACATGTATATACCTACATATTTTTTTTTTCATCCCATGTAATTTCCTGGCACAGCTCTCGCCCTAGTAACCGGGGTAACATCGTAGCAGGCCTTTCTGCCCAATCCTCACCACGGTGCGTGCCTTCATTTTTCTTGTTTTTATCGAGACAATAATTCAGCATTTTCTTCCCTCGTCGACTCGCGTGGAATTGCATAGCGATGAACAATAAAAGGCGCGGCCGGAGTATTACGCAAAGGTGGGCATCGGCTCTTAATTTGATCGAACTCACACCTGACGTACTTAAAATATACCCTGATATATTTCGTTTGAGGTGGGGCTCGTTAGCAATGCTATCATCTTGAAATCGAGATTCTCCGATCGCGAACGAGACGAATCGCCTGACGTACATGTTGTTTATTACGGTCCATTGCCAATAATGATGACCAAATCATCAATAAATAATTGACGCCGGATTAGTTAAATTCGGTGGATTTTCTTCTTTCTTCTTTTCCCCGTAAATTTATTCGAGTAAACAACGTTGAACGTTACGATGGGTGCTACTTGTGTTTTAGCCAATGCTGTTTATCTCCGTCTCGTGGTTTGTGACCACAAAGAAACCTCGTCTCCTCTAGGAGGCGTTGGCACGGACAACGGTGTTGTTTTGTTCTGTATGTAAAAGGGGTGTGGAAATATCAGTTTAGCTGTGAAAGAACACACACTGCGCTGTCGGACGAAAAAGATAAGAATCACGAGGGAGAAAGGTCGAGCAAGGGCCGACGACGGGAGGAGTGAAATCGAAGCACACGATAGGTACAGAACGTGGGGAGGCAGCAGGCTAAACGGTGCAAGCATAGGCGTCTTACACACAAATAGTACATGTCCCGCTCTACAATGCCGGTAGCCCGCTATAGTGCGGATTAAATTGCCTGGCACATATGATAACGACAACTAGTGGGAGTTAACGGAGTAGTGCCGATGGCCTCTATAGTGCCCGTATTTCCGGCTGGCACATACCGGCATTATATGATAGAGGGACCACTGGCTGATTCTACGATAGCCCCCCCCCCGAAACCAGCGTTTTTCTTTAACGAGCGCTTCATGGCTGCTCGACACGAGGAAGGATGCTATGGAATGCATTTCTCCATGCATTTTCTTGTGTGCCGAGGACTATCGAACGATGACGTTGGGGTGGCAAGGGGCACCGTATCTCAGGAGACACGGCCGGGAGCTGGGGTTTCGAAACCGGCGATCTCGTTGAAGAAAACAGGGGGGGGGCTAATGACAGAGGGACCACTGCTCCATGACGCGTGATACGATAGAGGCGCACCATTTTTTTTTCGGATTCTGCTCCTCAATTTGGGAGCTTAAGATCTCTTCCCTCCCAAAAAACTGATTGGGAGGGGGAAAAAAAAACTACCAGGTACTATTTACGGACATCCGTTGTTAACAGGGGTAAATGCCGTTTCATGTTGCAAAAAAATCACCAAAAATTTCTGATAATTTTCGCAATATCTCGGCCCGAACATCATATTCTCTTCATTTTTTATTTTTGCGCCGTGACCGTAAAGGCCTACGCGAACAATCCAACCTATCGTGCGCCGTTATCGACGAAGAAATTGACAACAGAGTTATGACCCCACAGGCATTTACCCCTCCGTTAACAACGTTTGGATCTCCGTAGCATGTACGTGCCGGATGAAAAATCCCACGGCCTCGAGGTACACGACGAGAGAATCATGCAGAAAAAATGGACCATTTCCCCGACGATTTGGGGGTAAGGAGACTAATCGTAGGTACACGGCAAGAATCGTGGGCAAAAAATGGCAAATTTCCGACGATTTTTGGGGTCAAGGAGCCCCGTCTTTCATGCACTATTCATTTCAGACGAAAGTGTGCTAATCTACCTCTCTACCCTGGCACGCGTCCTCTGGCCATATGTTATGCTTTTTGTTGTTTCCGTTTCCGTTTTCTTTCTGTCCGGAAAAAAACTTGATTTCTTTTTTTGCGGAAGGAACACATATTTTACGGAGACCCGAAGCTGTTAGCAGGACCGAGTTATCTATGAAAAAGGAGGGGGCAAGAAAAGCGCCCCCATGTGTTTGTTTACAAGGGTTTGATTCAGGTATATTTTTGTTGACCGGTCTCACCATCTATACAGCGCCTCAATCGCACACAGTCGTAGCGTAAGAGAGCTCGTCTGAAAAGGTGGTTTGATATTTTATTTTTTGTGTGTGATTCCATCCTGTTGACAATTAATCTCCATATCAGTATAAATGGCAAGAACGCCAAATTGGATCACATTTCCCCGTCACAATATCGAGTTAAGGCCGCAGGTGGGCATTTTTTCGTCATCAATCCCAACTTCTTTTTTTGCTTCTTGGAAATGTAAATTTGAAGCAGGCTTTCCTTCCCCCGTGTCCCCTGATCTTCACCTTTCTCAACACTGTGTATCAAAGTATTAGAAAATGGTTTCGTCCTTGGCTTTGCCAAGAAGAGGGTGTTTTTTTTTTTCTCGTCTCCTTAACGAAAACGAACGCTCTTCAATCCATGTCGAAGGACTCCAACTAACACCGGTACTAAATAATCTTGGATCGAACGGTAGTCAGAAGTCATCGGACTCAGGATTTTTTCCTCTTGTTTTTTTTCTTCTGATCCCATCTATTATCTTCTTACTTCCCCCCCCCCCTCCTTCTCGAAAGCTGATGCTTATCAGTCATCTGATGTTCATCAGTCATGCACCAAACGGCGCAAAACGTAATAACGCTTATCCAATCCGGGGTCGCCGCAACGAACGTCTTGACCACAATCAGGTTTTTGCCCCTGAGCGCTTTATACCTAAACGCCTGCCAGAGCCACAACCTGAGGCTAGCAAACAATGAACACCACCACCAACAGGCCATGCATTGCCTGGATTTCAGAGTCTGTTGGGTCGGGCGGTTACGTGAGAAGCGGGAGTGAGGTCGGCGACATAAAGAAAGACAGCTCAAAGACGAGTTTATCGACGTTGCCAGCAGCGTGTGCATTTTGAAAAATAAAACAGAAATATTATTAGGAATCGGGAACCCATAAGAATATTATGTTGTTTGTTGTTCTAGAGAGAGAATTCGGGGTTAGGGTTCATTATTTTGTGGGGCGTACGTAGCTCACTTTGACTGCATGCAGCAGCTGGCATTGTTTGGTTGATCGCTGTTGTGGGTTGTGGGGATACCACGTGGATACCGCTCGGGACGGTGCTGGCAGACTAGTAGAAAAAAACGGTACATCGTATTGGTTGCTGTGCATGAGGTTTAATTGGAACAGCAGGGGTCCTTCAGCAAGGCCCTGGTGTGTGTGCCAGAGCAACACGACCGCTGTGTCGGGGCAGAAGCCGCATTTCTCATTCCAGGTCTTGAGTACTTTAGTGCAGTTCTCCCGGTCGCGTCCAAGCGATTTTGACCGCCTTTTATTGGTACACCGCCTTACTAGCCCTTACTCAGACCGCCTTATAGGGGGACCCCCACTTGTGTAACACAGCCCCCGTAGGAGGAACTTCAGAGCCGATCTCCTCGACGATGGTCGTGCATACCGGTATGGCATAGCTGTACAGCCTATTTACTACCATACCTTCTATATGACAAAAGTGCAGCAGGGTTAGCCCCCCAATAATAATATGCGGTGGTGGTGTGCCGGAGCAATATACCGGTAACCGACTTAATGGGGAAAGCCGCCTTGTTCAGTCTGCAGTATTTTATGTATCAGTGCAGCTCCCCAGTCGCGCCAAGCGATTTCGACCGCCTTATATAGGGACACCGCATTACTCAGATCGCCTTGTGTGGGGACCCCGCCGGTGCGTAGGACGCGAAACGAGAGAACTGACACCTTTGTCTGACACAAAACACATATTAATGGGAATATAAGAAGACCACCGCCGTAGAACGTCATAAGCGTTACCGGTCAGTCATGAGTTTTGTTTTGTTCGTTTTGTTTTGTTTTGGTTCTTGCACACTTCTGCTTTCCAGCTTCCGGACAAGCCGTGGTCACAGGTGTCGTCCCTTCCCCCCCCCCCCCCCCGGTTCTTGCCTTCAATTTTTACCGCGCATCATAGGGTTTCGCAATCCCACCGCTGCTCGTCGATTTTTTCATCGAGTGCCGTTGCTAACTCACGCTCTCGCGCTTTCCGCGAGTCAATGTGTGCACAAGAAAAAAGTCCCCCCACGCATTTATACGAGTATGCACTCGGCGGGGCTCTAACTCAGGAAACTGACCTACTGTACCAGGCTCGAAGACAACCTCATACGCCACCGGGGCGACCGGTTCATACATACCAGGTAGTTATCTTTGGTCGTAGTGCGGGCGTGCCACAACTCAAGAGTATACTACCGGGGATACACCTCGTTACGTCCCCGGGGCGGACATTATTGAGAAAAAAAAGTCCCCCCCATCTGATCGTTGATCAGGGAATTTATTTGATAAGAGTAAGTTTTTTGGTAATTTCTTTATTTGGCCGTTGTTTCCTGTAATTCACTGCGCGTGTTTGTTTTTTTTTTGCGGGTTTTGACGTTTTTGTTCATTG
Organism: Undaria pinnatifida; assembly: GCA_012845835.1. NCBI lineage: Eukaryota > Phaeophyceae > Laminariales > Alariaceae > Undaria > Undaria pinnatifida. The sequence continues at coordinate 10,794,244 of JABAKD010000021.1, read as the reverse complement.
CTGGTATTAATATGGCGACTACTGGGACAAGTACTACATCCTGCTGTCAGCTGTCAAAAGATGGGATAAGAATGGCCGACGCAATGAAAGGGGTTTCCCCCCCCCACCTGCTGGTGACCTCTTATCGCTAGAGCTGTGTGGCGCGCGATCGTTGATTCGAGGACGAAGAAAAGGAGATACGGAAAATAGTCAAGGCCTTTTACGGATCAGATCATTTCTCGCGGGCCGGGGGCCGGATCGGGGCCAGGACCACCCCACCCGACCCGTGAGATTTGAAAACCTCCTGATCTTTTTTTTTTTCTTTCTCACACTCATACTTTCCATCTTCTAGACAAGCCGTGGTCACAGGTGTCGTCCCTTCTCCCCGACGGTTCTCGCCTTCAATTTTTATCGCGCATAGGGTTCAGCAATCCCACTGCTCGTCAAGGTTTCATCGAGTGTTGCTAACTCACGCTCTCGCGCTTTCCGCAAGTCAACTTGGGCACACGAAAAAGTCCCAACGAGTTTCTACGAGTATGTACTCGGCGCGGCTCGAACTCACGAAACTGACCTATTATACCAGGCTCGAGGATAACCTGATACGCCAGCGCGGCGGCATTTTTTTTTTCTTCCTTCACACTTTTACTTTCCAGCTTCTGGACAAGCCGTGGTCACAGGTGTCGACCCTTCTCCTCCCTGGTGCTTGCCTTCAATTTTTATCGCGCATAGGGTTCAGCAATCCCACTGCTCGTCGATTTTTCATCGAGTGTTGCTAACTCACGCTCTCGCGCTTTCCGCGAGTCAAATTGTGCACAAGAAAAACTCCCCACGAATTTATACGAGTATGCACTCGGCGGGGCTCGAACTCACGAAACTAACCTATATACCAGGCTCGAGGATAACCTGATACGCCACCGGGGCGACCAGCAAATTATAGAGTTCTGACCCGACCCGACTCGACCCGATCCGACCCGATTCTTCAAGTTTCGACCACCCTTTCTGACCCGACACGACTCGACCCGTAAGTTTCGAAACCTTTTAAACCGACCCACGGGCCCGTTTATGACCCGTAAAAATCCGGAAAAAAACACGAAGCGAAAGCCTGTTTGAAAGCGACCTGAGGTCAAGGATGGGTTGCCATGCCAGCAAGCCACAAACGCGAGCGACTACTGTAAAAGCCGCAAAAATGAGCACCGCCATTTCATGTGGCGTGTGAGAGGAGGAGCGCTCGTACACTCAAAAATTGTCCGTGGTCGGCACGCAAATCTGATCTGAAGTACTATTTGTTATATGCGATAATTAGACTAATATCTTACCAGGTGTGCCTGGTGTGTGTACCTGGCTAGGAAATAGAAAAACGTCAGCTGTGAGTACGACCGACTGAATAGATGAAACTTCGCAAGCCGCGTGCTGAAAAAATCTATAATATTCTACATAGAAAAGTTAGTTGCTGTTTTGGTGCATGGTTGTTTGTCGGTCTTTTTGCATACAGTAGGTGGCCCTATATAGTGCGGTTCATATAGTGCGGGTGTCCGATGTTGTGCGGGTGAAATCGTTTGGCACAATATAGACTCCTCTATAGTGGCCGGTTTTTATACAATGCGGGTGCCCGGTATAGTGCGGGTAAATTTTCGTGACACATACCCACACTTTATAGGGCCACCTGTGCACAACACCCCCCCCCCCTCGTATGAAATGCTGAGCCGGTTTCCTCCGAAACCAGCGCAGCACGAACAAACAACGGTGGCGGATTTGGGAGGACGCCGTTCACATCTTTCCATAGACGTGTCGCTCGGCGTTTAGACTTCACCCCGGCCGTCGACGAATCGGCGTACGAAACTCGTCCGAGGGGCTGTGCCATACACCCGTCACATACGGGTAAGACAGCCGACATCACCCCCGACCAACGGCGTGTTATTGATACCCCCAGACACCGTTCGAAACACCTGCAACTCCTACGAAGAGACGAACAGTTGCCGAAACGTGCCGGCGGGTGCAGTGGCGCCACATATCGGGGGGTACGCTTGGTCAAACCCGGAAGCATGGTATCGTACAACACAATGCGATGCCACATGTCTTCGCTCCTGACAACTACAACGTACACCTACCCGGCGCGTGTATGTGCCTGTTCTACGCTCCACAGCGCGTGCAGCGCGTGCGGGGAAATATCAATACGAAAAAGCTTCTTCTCTCTTGGAAACCCGTGACTGGGTCATTAACTTGAACATTTCATGCTACACACAATAAAATATCCCATTCTAATTTCAAGTAGTTTGTCGCAGAAAACAAGGGCGCAGCTCTGGAAGGGCTAAAAGGAGAAACTCTGCCACGCCAGAACCAAGCAGAAGTTTCGCCGAAGGTTACCTTATTTTTCTCGCTGCTCCGACCGGGGGTCAACTCATCATCAAACAAACCGAATTCGAGCTACCATTTCTTATCTCAAAACAAAATAATAAGATGGCACATGCACAACGAAATGGAGGAGTGCGTGTACGGAGAGCAACCTCAACGTTGAGGAATGAAAAGTGGTAAAAGGTCGGCGGGGGATGATGTCTTTGGGCGAGCCTGCGTGCAGCACACGGCAACAACACGACAAGCTGTGCGCGCGCGTCTTGATAAGTACTTGCATTGGAGTTCAGCTGTAGAATCGTCGTCACACCTAATCTATTAATAGCAGCAGCACGGGTTGTTTCGCGTGAAGTATGCTGCCTGCGATCGTCACTTAGTTGTATTCGTCGATTTTTTCCCTCTGAATCCCCAAAATGTGGAGCTGTGAGTCGTCAATATTTGACGACTAATAGCTAGTCGGTAGGTGCCGTTAGCCGACTAACTGGCTTTAACCGGCAAGTCGGCTGGTCGTCAGCTGCCGACTTGCCGATTAAAGCCAGTTAGTCGGCTAACGGCACCTACCGATTAGTTATTAGTCGTCAAATATTATTCAAGTCAGGCGAGCGAAGTGAGCCAATGTAGCTCTCCTCCCGGTCGGGGTGGGGGCCGCCTCGAAGGGAAAAATAGATCCCGCAGAAGGCAACCTGAACAAGCATGGAAACGAAATAAGTCGGATAGTCTGCACCTCCGGAACACGACTGACTATTGGTCCGACTAGCAACTAGTTGGTGACTAAAGTCTTGCCCACTCGCAGCTCTAGACCGTTAGGAGCCCAAGCACAGCGACGAGAAACATACAGCAAAATGCGGTCACGATCACATCCCAGCATGAGTGCAGTGCGCGTCACACGATAGATAGTTCATGTTGCGACGCACGCGTGTCGTGCAAGTCCTTCCGTTGGAGCCCCGCATTAACCCCTTCACAAGTGGAACCCCTTTTTGGGGACAATTTTACTTGAGGTTAGTATAGGGAGGGATTTGGGGGCTCTAAAGGGGTTAACCCATTTCCAACTCCTTAAATTATCCTAGTCCAACTCCAAGTGTTTTGTCCCAATGTTGGGACTGCGGTGCTAAATGGGTTTTAAAGTCATCGCCCCGTAAGCTAGCATCCCGTGTAGTATCTTCGTGTGGTTGATCTTGCACATCGACGACGACGGTGTTATTCGTCGATTTTTCCCTCCGAAGTTTCCTAAAGGAGTAGGCGTATTTATAGTACCAGGAGGGTACGTATACCTTAAAGGGATCTTTTAATAGACTTTGCGCACGGGTTTTCGATGGCTTCCGGGCTTTTTCTTCTTTTTTGTGGATGTTATGAAAAATCATCGTTGAAATTCGTGCTCCTGCGCATTTTTCCGGGTGGCAAGCAGAATAATAATAACAATAATAATAGCAGTGGTGATCGATCGCATCATAACCTCCTGCTGTAGTCTATTAACACAAAAGCATATTTCAAGAAAATAATTGGTGATCGGATCACGATAACGTGTTATCGAGGACGAACCCAATCTTGGTCCAATTATATTCACAAAAAGCGACGACAAAATCACCAGAGCCGAGAAAAGCGGGATCTCTACCAAAAAAAAACCTTCGTCGCTCGTACTGTATGTATTAATAGTAGTGTGTTAAAGTGTGCGTCGTGAATGTTCTTTTCTGACGGGGAAGCGCCGGATTCACATGAAATATGCGTCGTATATGTTCTGTTCTGGGCGGAAGCCGGGGACAGCTGGAGGGACTCGCATGCAGTGTGCGTCGTACATGTTCTTTTCTGGGCAGAAGGGAGGCAGCTGGGGGGAGGGGAGAAGCCGCGGGTGGGGGTGGAGGGGGGTGGAGAATGCTGAGGATAGTTGAGGTTAGGGGTTGTAGACTTACCACCCACCGAGGCAATGTCCAGTAGATGATTGGTTCATTGCTTTAGCAGCAGAACTAGAAAGTAACATACGAGCGTTACAGCTGAACCGGAACTTTCTCGAAGGAATGTTTTAGAAAAGCGACTGGATTACCACCCGTTTGACTACCAGAAGCCGGGGGGGAGGGGGGGGAGGGGGAGGGGGGGGGGGGGGGGGGGGGGAGGGGGCAGTAAAGGGAATCCGGGGTAGGTGTGGGGGGCGGGGGCGGGAATTCGTTCTAAACATTTCATTTTCTCGTCAATCATATTATTATTCATGTCCGGCGAACTGCAAAATCGGATAAATGAGTCGGCCCGAGCACGGCAGAAGCTCGGTTGTACTGAAAGTACGGCGCGTCACCAGCTTTCAGATGCAAGGTATCACAGAAGTTGCCGAATCGTCTCGGAACCGCGCACGATCGCCAACAGACACGTCGACCATTTCTTGGATGGGTGTATTCAACACTCTGTATCCTGTATGGGGTATCACACACAGCTTGCAGAGATGAGTTTCGACGAAATCTTCGATCACACAGCTGGAGTGGATTTTTTTCCATGACATGGAATGCTGTGCGAAACAGGACGTCTGCAGCGGGAAAGCGCTGAGGTACGGCTTTGTCCTTGCAACGGTCAACCATGATCTCACATGTTGATTATTTAGCGGACAAACGAAATCCGATATCGTCGACGGTTCAATCCCAAGAGCGATGACAAGCAAGGTCGGACAAAAACGCGGTGCAACCTCGAAAATGACAAAAAAACAAAAGAGCGAAGAGCCATGCACAAGTCCGGTAGATCATGCTCAAACGGAACCCTCCATCTTGGGACAGAATAAACCCAACCGTCAACCAGCTTCTTAGCCTCCGGTAGGCGGCCCAGAGAGCGGATAAAACACCCCCCGAAAGGCATAACACTATTTGGTTCCTCTCGTCCGACATTCTGCCTCGCACAACTCACCTCAAAATTCCAAAAATGAACGAATATTCGTGTCCCTGTTTGGTGCTTCACACATGAGTCAGTCATGTCCCACAAGGCAGTATAGATATTGCCCTTTTGTGGACATACGTTTACGTTTATAGCCGGTGATGAAAGCCACGGTAACGGGGTGCTACGACGATAGAGGAGAACCATTTTTTTTTCTGAGGTTTCCTCGATCTAGGAGCTTAAGGCACGTCTTAACCCAAAGAAAAACAAAATTGATGTGGAGACAAAATCAAAACTGCTCGTACTTGTACCGGATGATGAAAAGATCCCCACATGGCCTAGGTACACAACGAGAATCATCATCCATACACGCGAAAAAAATAAAAAAAAAATGGCGTATGTTTTTCCCGACGATTTTGGGTTAAGGTGAGCCCCCGTCAATCTCTCAGAAAAATATTTCCGCCAAATTGGGGTGTACGTCTGTATCTTAGCACGCGTCTTGCACTACCGGCTTGTCACCACCCAGCAAAAGTGGCTCTGCACCCCACACGAACCAAAATACTTCGGGTGAGTGTTGCTCTTGGTCCAGCACCATATTCCATTGCGGATTCATGTCGCAAAAAAGTTTCTTCGGTTCTTTTTTTCAAACACACAAAAGCTTGAGAAACCGGGAAGGGGGGGGGGGGGGGGTCAGTCGCGCGAGTGGCCCCGAGATATTGCAAAACGAGGCCGCAAAAGTGACCCGCCCCTACTGTTTGTGGCCTTCGTCCGGTTGAACTCCTCAGGTGTGGTCGCGTTATCGGGTAATAGAAGTGTGATCGTTTTTTATTTTTTTTGTTTGTTTTATAGAAATATCTTCAGGCGGATGGATGGGGAAAAATAAAGCGTAAGCTCACCACACATTTCCACGTATTTTCATACGTACGTACGTCGTGTGTGTCGGTTTCACTCTCAATTGTATTTTTTACACGAGTAGTTTCGTTTTTCAAGACTAGCGCATAGAAACGTTGGCCGGCTTGCGCGAACGAACACCTTCGTAGGCATGTTTCGGGTGATATATTGACCTCCTCCTGTTAGGAGCTGAGAAAATTCTTCGAATCTGCTGCACCTCTAGCGTGCGACGACTCATCTCAAAGACTGACACAATACACCGTGTTCTAAGAATCTGCTGCACCTCTAGCGCGCGACGACTCATCTCAAAGACTGACACAATACACCGTGCTCTAAGAAACAAGAGGCTGCCTGCGGTGTTAATTTCTCGTCAGATGTATGTTGGTTGTTTGTGTTCACGAGACACGATATATGCATATACACATACGTTCGTGTATTGTCTCGTCCACACAGCGACCGAATCGGGTCTGTCTGATTGTACGATACCCCCCCCCCCCTGAAAAAAAAAAACATCGATTTTCTTCAACGAACGTTTCATGGTTGCTCGGCACGAGGAAGGACGCCATGAAAAAAAAAAAACTTTACGTATTATCTTGTTTGCGAAGGACTATCGAACGCTGACATCGGAGTGGCAAGGGGTAGCGAATTTTCAGTAGGTACGGCCGGGAGCTGATTTCAAAACCGGTGATTTCGATAAGGAAAAGTTGGCGGGGGCTACCGTAGAACGACTCGGTTGCCAGACGCATGGCCAGGGCGTGACACATACCATCGGCCTCCGTGTGAATAGCGTGAACTTATGGCGAGTATCGTAGCTGACATTTCCTCTTTCGCTGCTAATGGAGTGTAGCGGAGCGTCCGACAACTTGATCCCCCCACTCATAGCTAGTACCGGTAGCTACGACACACGGTCGTACTTTGAAGCATCCGATTACCTTGCCGCCGCAACACAGGTCGGAGGGCCAAACAAGCGCGCCACGTTCCGATCCAGTGGCACTGTAGTCGTTGAGTTCGCCAACCACTCAAGGTGCTTTCTGGGGCCACCCTGGCTGCGATCCTCGGGTTTTTCACTGGTGTGTAGGCATGCATGACTGTGCTTTCTACTCTCAACATTTCTATAGAGTAGCATGCAACCGACAAATAAGGTGCGGAGACTCTGATGGCTTCTTGCCCACTGCACGGGCCAAACCTACGACGTCGGCAGGGTTTTTTTGTTTTTTTTTAGTGCCTCGGGGGGCCCTCGCGCGATGTGGCCCTCCTGTTCCGCTGAGGTCTTTCAAGTTTTTTCGTGATGCTTTTATTTTGCGATATGAATACATGATGGAAAATTAGTACGTAAAAAGCTACGCTTGCGCAAAAAAAAAAACGCCTCATTACATTGAGTATTTTTGTTCGGTGGGGGTGCGAGGTCACTCGTGCGAGTAGTGACAATCCGGTAGCGAAAAAAAAGGGCGCCCCCCTTCCGTAGCGGTTCTTGGAAGGATGCAGTCCACCCTTCATGCGACTCAGCCGAACACCTCTCACGGCGGTTCACGCTTGGTGCAAGCAATGTCTGCCTGGTTGTGGTGAAAACCCGACGTACTCCGTCCCGGCATAGTAGTAGTAGTAGTAGTAGTAGTAGGGATGCGAGGGTCTATGGTCATGCGACTACGGCCATGAGTCGTTCTACCGTAGCCCGTCCCCAACCTTTCTTTAACGAAATCGCCGGTTTCAAAACCAGCTCCCGGTCGTATCTCCTCAAATACGGTGTCCCTCGACACCCCGACGCCATCGATCGATAGACCTTTGCGCACAACAAAAATATCAAAACTTTGTTCTCAGTTGTATCCTTCCTTGTGTCGAGCAGCCATTAAACGGTCGTTAAAGAAAAAAAAAAGAAAATCGCTGGTTTCGGGGGGGGGCTATCGTGGTAAGAATCAGTCCCTTGCACAAACTGAGTACACCCCCTGACAAATGGCCCACGCTGGATTGTGGCACGTACCCCTCGTCGATACGAAGTTCGCCTCGAGTTCCTGAAGCCAGCAGCCCCAGCAAACGTGAGTGCTACCCTTGCCACCATAGCGTGCGCAAAATTTTCACTTATGCACCCCCAGGGGTGTATAAAAAAACCCCAGGGGTGTATAAAAAAAAAGAAAAAAAAGCCGGTCGCCCCGGTGGCGTATCAGGTTATCCTCGAGCCTGGTATAGGCCAGTTTCGTGAGTTCGAGCCTCCCCGAGTGCATACTCGTATAAATTCGTGGGGACTTTTTCTTGTGTGCACAAATTGACTTGCGGAAAGCACGAGAGCGTGAGTCAGCAACAACACTCGATGAAAAATCGACAAGCAGCAGTGGGAGTGCTGAACCCTATATACGCGATAAAAGTTGAAGGCAAGAACCGGGGGGGGAAGAGAAAGGGAGGACATGTAAGTTTATAGGTGGGGACACAGAGTGCGCCCTGCAGGTCAGGCAATTGAGCAGGTCCTCGGAGAGTACTCACTTTGTTTGCCTTCGTACAGACGTAGCTTTCATACGAAACCCATCCAAATGATCTCCAATTCGGATAATTACAGGCCTCTCGAGGACGTGTGCAAAAAAAAGAAAATAATAAATATTAATAATAATAATAATAATAATAATAATAATAATAATAATAATAATATTAATAATAATAATAATAATAATAATCATAATAATAATAATAATAATAATAATAATAATAATAATAATAATAATAATAATAATAATAATAATAATAATAATAATAATAATTAAAGAAATAAAATAATAAAAAAAGCCGGGCTACGATAGAGGTGCGTCACTTCTTTTTATAGATAAGGTTTGCTCAAACTTGGGAGCTAAAGACCCCTCCCGAAAACTGGTTTGTGGACAAAAAAAGTAAAACTGCTGCTTGTACCTGAAAAATGAAGAAACAAAATCCCATGGCCTACGATGTACACGACGAAAAAAAAATGTCTTCAAATATTTTCGACGATTTTATTTTGGTCCCGTCATTCAGGAAAAAAAAAAAAAAAAAGGCCAAAAAGTGCGCTACCTCTGTGTCGTTGCACGCCTTCCACGGTGGGAATCGAACTCAAGGACCAACGCTATTATTATTAACATAGACCAAGGCTACTACGGTACGGGGAGGCACCGCCAGTTTTCACTGCCGGGTCCAAGCCACTCGCGCGAGTGACTCTGCAAACTCACTCACGAGACGACTTTACCAAGGATATGCTTTGCGCAGCGTCGCTAATCTATATTGCAATTGCGGATTCATGTCGGGAAATTAAAAGAACACCCAAGCCTAAAAGACCACAAAGAAACACGACGGGGTCAAAACTCGCGCGAGTGACCTCCGGGGGCCACTTGCTGAAAAAGGCCCAAAAAGGGACCCCTAATCTATCGCTCCGGTGACGTATCAGGTTATCCTCGAGCCTGGTATAAATAGGTCAGTTTCGTGAGCTCGAGTCCCGCCGAGTGCATGCTCGTGTAACTTCGTTGAGGCTTTTTTTTCCTTGTGCGCAAATTGACTTGCGCGGGAAGTGCGAGAGCGCGAGAGTTAGCAACACTCGATGAAAAAACGACGAGCAGCAGCGGGATTGCTGAACCCTACCATGCGCGAGAAAATTTGAAGGCATGAACCGGGGGGGAAGAAGGTACGACACCTGTGACCACGGCTTGTTCATAAGTTGGAACGTAAAAGTATGTGAAAATATAGAGTATATACATACGTATATATATGTGTGTGTGTGTTCTTCACATTAAACCGTTCTTCTACTCGTCGACATCCAGCACACCCAGTGTCCGTACTGATTCTTCACCCTAGAAAGATCAGCTCTGTGGTCACAAGCTACGACACAGAGATAATGCATCGTAATGCATTCGACAACGCAATGTCATGCCCTAGTACTGGGTACGACAGGCACAACATACATACGTCAGCAACAGAAATACATTGGAAGAGAGAAATACGAAATAAACAAAAACAAAAACAAGAACAAAAAACAAGAACAAAATAAGAAAACAAATAAAAACAAAGATAAAAATAAAACAAAAAATGAAACAAACAAAATGAAGGGGAAATCGAAGAAACAACCCAACCGGAAAGGAGAGCCAAAGCTCGGAAAAGAAACATAATAAAATGAAATAAAATAAAGTAAAGAAAACCAAAATAAGATAATCCGAACACGAGCCAAAAACCTGGACACGGAAGGAGGGAACAAAGGGGAAAAAAATACCCCAGAAAAAGACGAAAAGTGCTATGTACCTACTAGTCGGCCTGGTACCTTGCTACCCTGTCTGCCATCTCCTTCCTGCCTTCGTCCACCGCGGTCTCCCTTCTATTCCTCCTGTTGCCCCCCCTGCCCCCATTCCCTTGGACGGCTTTCCTTTTACTCCTCCTGTTTCTCCCCCTCCCCCCTTTGTGTTCTTCTCATTAAGCCAAAATACCTGAGCAAAAAACTTGGTATCCAGCTGCACTGAATCTCGTGTTGCCGGGCCGTCGAGTTTCCTGCAGGCCAATGAAGTCACAGCCGAGTTGCTGGCCTTTCGCCAGTACACGCTCGTCATGCCCATACCCGTTCTTCCCCTTTACGGCCAGGGTACGCACGTTGTAGGTCGCTACCGCCACAAGTGCCGCCTTCCGTCTCTTACGAGTCTCGCGTGCTGCTTTCTCAGCCAGCCGACGAGAGGCTCGTCCCCTCCTCCGTTTCTGTTTCTGTTGTTTCTTTTTTCTCTCTATTAATGTGATGATTGTGGCTCTCCGTTTCGTAGCCCGGTTCGCGCCTTGGTTTCCGCTGGCTGGGTGCAGCCGTCCCAGCCAACGCCGACACTCCCATCCTTCCTGTCGTGCATGCGTACCCACGCGGTGGCCAGCCTCTCCACTCCCCAAGCTGCCCACGCTGCGCTCTCTGCTGTGGTGATGTACCCGTCCTGCCCCGGGGATGAACTCCTCGGCGTCGGGGTTAAAAAGAAAACCCAACGCGGTCCTTAGAGTGAGCAGTTCACTAGCCAGACCGCGCAAGGTTCCCTCTCTACCCAGCCCGAGGCTCGATGCCCGTGTGACTGCCGCTAGACCGCTGCAGGTCCTCGCGGGCTTCCTCGGCCCACCCCAAGGACGGGGCAGGCCGAAGGAGAACGGTATACTACTAGTATTCGAGGGTTACAACATTGGACCACCAAGGCGACCGGCTGAGAGCGCCTAGTAGCGTGGGTACGCGCAATTCGACGCGAGTCGACGAGGGACGAAACTGCTGAGTTATTTTCTCGCGATAAAAAATGAAGGCATGTACCGTACGTGGTGGGGAGGGGCGAGAAGGGCCCGATATCATGTGACCCAGAATCTGAGTTACTTGACTACTGGGAGGGAGCGCGAGAATAGAGTTAGCGAGGATAATAAATGGGATGAAGAGAAAATGAATAAATAAAAAAGCCGGGCACCCCTAGCGGTTCATAGAAGCAGCGGGCATAGACTACACATTAATATAATTGTAGGACACCCCCCGAGCCCCAACGAAAAAAGGTGAACCACTACTGCACCAGGTACGTACATGGATAAAGTTGACCTGCAAAAGTGAACGCGTTGATCGATGAGGTTACGACTTTTTTCAATGTGCGCATCACAGAAACGACTCAATGCACGGGAACTTTCCGGGAAGGTTCGATCGATATGTCCAGGGGGAAAGTCTCACTCACTATTAGGAAGTCTGGGGAGGCAAAAGTCGTGGTCCGACGTTTGAAGATCGTGGTCCACAAATAGATCAGAACAATAAAAAAAAAGAAAAAACGATACTTGTAGCGGCGGAGCCGAGTTTCTCGCCGCCGTTTCCGGCCGATTTTGGGACGGGGTTGGTTGGGGTCAAGGTCAACCTTATGGTTCGTTGGCGCAAGGGTTGGGAGCTAGGTTGGGTCTAGATTCCCCAGTGCCATCATTGATTGGAAGTGATTTCTATACATATATGTTAGAAAGGAAAATCGTGGAAAATCAGTCAACAACCCAACCCGAGTCAAACTAGGTTCTATCTAGTTTTATTAGTGGATCCTCAAATGTTCCGTGCAGGTACGAGGTGCGTGTGGAGTGTGCAATTTGCAATTTTGCGGGAAACTGCGGCAACGCGGGGAAATTTATGGATTGCGCATGACAGATTTTTCGTCGTGAACGAAAAAAATACTGGCACACGACCTGGAGTAGATATTACCAGGTAAGTTTTGAATTTATGAAACTCACTAAAAGGACGGCCGATACGATTGCTCCCGTTTCACTGCATGCTCGAGGGTCGTCACTCTGGCAGCCCTCCAGACAGCAGGCAGGCGCGTTCGCCAGTGCTCACGATTAGCGTGCGGTGCGTACGGTGCAGACAGCCCAACCGCTGTAGTTTGTAGCCGCGAGTTGGTTAGTTGTGGGAACATGGGAACTCTATGCTGTATGTAGTTGAGTGGATGCCCGCGGCCATATGAGTTCAGTTTGCACATTGGATATTTTCACTTGTGCGGTCTTCTTCGTATCGTGCGTTTTAGGCGGGAAAGCGTAGCATTTGCCGAACGGATTTTGATTTCTTTTGGTTTTTCGGATCTTTGTAGGCCTCCAGCACCTTTGTGTGACCACGGACTATAGATTTTTTTATAAGAGTTAATTTAATAACACAACAACATATAGCCCTCCCTTCACCGATTATATTACTTACAGGATACATTCTTGATAAACTGATGCATTTTCATCCACAGCTGTCAGATTTTGTCCCCATCAAAAACGGGTTTTATAGTTTCCGCGCACAGACTTACTTCGTAACATCACCCTGTTGACCCTGGTACAAGCTACACTGTAGTTCCAAGGGGAGTCGCCGACCTATGAGCCGGTCGCCCCGGTGGCGTATCAGGTTGTTCGTGAGCCTGGTATAGGTCAGTTTCGTGAGTTCGAGCCCCGCCGAGTGCATACTCGTATATATTCGTGGGGACTTTTTCTTGTGCACAAATTGACTTGCGGAAAGCGCGAGAGCGTGAGTGCACATGATGAAAAATCGACGAGCAGTGGGATTGCTGAACCCTATGCGCGATAAAAATTGAAGGCAAGCACCGGGGGGAAGAAGGGACGACACCTGTGGCCACGGCCTGTCCAGAAGCTGGAAAGTAAAAGTGTGAGAAAAAACAAAAGAAAATCCGACACACAACCCGTAATACGCGCGATCGGAGTATCACACACAGCGTGCAACGATGCGAGTTTCGACAAAATCTTCGATCTCACAGCTGGAGTGTCGTTTAATTTTTATAATATTGTACGCCTGTGTAGTACGCAGCTTGCAAAGATCAGTATCGACCCTAAATTCGTCGAACTCACAGCTGACTTCTCGTTAGAATAATTTAAAGCACGAGTTGTTGCATGCGTGGATTGATTATACGAATCAGATATATATATACATACCTGGTACAAAGCAGCTTTGTTACTGCATGGCATTGTTTTCGTCGTTTTTGTCGTTATAGCTTATTCGCGTGCTGAAAAGATCCATCAAGAATTCAAGCGGGAGTATATTGTGGGCTGCCGCCTGCCGCGTACTACGGCTGCTGCTGCAATGTGTGTGGTTTGCTTGCGTGCTGAAAAAAAATCCATAAAAAAAACAAGCGGGAGCCCGTTGTGGGCTGCTGGCTCCCGCAGCTACAGCTGCTGCTGCAACATCAGCCGTAATGATGATCAATGTAAAGTACAGTACTATTAATATGTATACACACGCTTGTAAGATAACAACCACTGAAATATAGAATACATGCCCTGTTGAAATCTGTCCATTGAAGGCCATTTAATTGTTTTGCGTGCAAAAAACAGGGGAACGAACACGGCAGCAGCAGCGGTGAATCTATCTGCGAAGTTCGCAGATTACCTCTCGCCTTTCTGCTTACAGAGCAGTACTACTCGTACTGCTGGGCTTGCTGCTCCGTAGAGAGAGATGGTGCGTCTGGGGGACAGGAAGGAGAAGAGTGAAGATGAGACAGCAGTCAGCACAAAGCTCGTTCGTACGAGCATTTGCATGGAAGTATAGTAGACGCGTGTTTTGGGAGAGCCGGCATGAACCAGGTAGCTGCAGCCCGCATCACGCAGCACAAGTCACCCCGTAATCCACCCGGGGAATACGCCCGCCAAACTACTAGACAAACCATGTGCGCCCGCACGAGCGAACCGACAGCGTATGTATCATGTCGTGTTTGATGTTCTCACATTCAACTGGCGGCGTAATCAAGTCCGTGGCACCGGACTGGCTCCACTCTGGAGCGGAAGAATACCCCAGCCAGGAGAAAAAACAAGCAAACCAAAAGCAAAAAGTGGGGAACAACACACCAGCTGGAACACACGTACAGCAGTATTAACAGTATTCATAGCGACCGTTTTGTACAGCAAAAGGAAGTCGTGTAACATCCATCCGCACATTTTGTGGGGGTCGCGCAGCAGCAAAACCGACTACTATAAAACAAAGACATGCCGACATGACAACCGCAACAAGCAACATATAATATGTATACGTGTAGTATGCCAAATACGGGGGATGCCCCGATTTAAGAGCGCCCAGGATTTAAGTAAATTGCGTTCGCCGCAAATCCAGTACAACAGCAGTGGAAACTACAGCAGTAATACATTTACAAACTAGATGTGATGTTAGATCTAGCTCAAAAATCCCCACCCAAAGTAAAAATACCAACACTTACCATCATACATAGTGGACCAAAAATACGACCCTCCAAATAAAAACTCATCTATATTGTATATATTACAAGTGCCAACAACGCAGCTTGCAAAGATGACTATTGACCTCAAATTCGTCGAACTCACGGCTGCTGACGTCCTTGAAATTTGTTTCTAAAATCCAACCAAATCGACACGTCCGCCCCACTACAGATAAAGAACAACGAGCTGTTTCGGCTTGGTCACGGAGCGCTCTTAAATCGGGATGCCCACGGTACATATAACATATATATATTAACGAGGTACGAAAAGCACGATAGATAACGAACACTGGCAATAAATAACAAACAATGATGCTTGAATTCATTTTTTTGAAACAAAGATGATGGTCTCGAAGGACCTTCTTTCTATTAACTGTGGTCACTTCGACTTACTTGCTTCTTGTGCATGTAGACCAAAACAGCCAAACAGGACACCAGGTACATGGCATATATATACCTACCAGGTATTGTTGTTGTTGTCTCACATCAACTCTTGTCAAACATCTGGATTCCGTGGTCACACTATATACTGGGATGCGTTTTTCACACCTAGACTATATACTGGGATGTGCGTTTTATTTTTAACTCCGCCCTCCCCTCACCAGTTATACGACTTACACTGCTGTAACAGGATAGTCTAGTCTATATAGTCTATAGTCTACTTGATGAACTCATGCATTTCCTTCTACAACAGCTACGTAGCTGTCATTATTTTGCCCCCCTCAAGAACAGGCTTTATGGTTTGGGCGCACATCTAGACTGATTAACATCACCCTGCTGACCCTGGTACAAGCTACCCTGCGGTAGTTACAAGGGGAGTCGCCGACCTATATCCATGAGGACACACACACCCAGCAATTCGCGCGATCGGAGTATCACACACAGCTTGCAAAGATGACTTTCGACGGAATCTTCGATCTCACAGCTGGGAGTGTAGACTAGACTATTTCTATTTTATAATATACCTGGTACGCTGCTGTATTTGGGGGCCTTTCAGAGACGATACATACCATACCGAGCGCACAGCACACTGCGTAGCACGCACATCATCACCGAGCCCAGCTCTCACCTTGGAAGTGTCCACAGCAGCACTGCGCGGGCGGTGTGGCTTTGCTTCGAGATCCCCTGCTTCCGCCTAGTAGTATAGACTATATAGCCTGCACTCTGTCCTCCTCCTTGAACTAGCGTTTCCTGGGTATACACCACTCACTGCTAGCTGCTCTCTATCGCGGGCCACAACGCCGGTGGTCAGTGCTCGGCCCGAAACTGGTCAGCGGCGTAATGCCTCAAAATTATTGGACCAGGTATTCGAAATGTGCCAAGCCACCAGTAGGTGTGTAGCAGAAGTAGCCTGAACCATGTAAACAGATTACTTCCACCACCAGGTGTGTGAAGAACACACACACCTTTCGTGTGAAAATACTAAAAAATGCGTATCATGCGATGGAATATTACATACATACAATATAGGCGGACGGACATACTACATGATGAGTGAGTATGTGCGTACGGTTTGTGTGCACGAATAGACCACTGACCGTGTCTCGGCTCTCGGAACCTCGGAACGATGTTTTTGTTTGCGCTGTTGTGCTGCCTTGATGCCTTGACACGAACTTGCTCAGAAAAAAACTGGGAGAAAAACGCCGAGAGATGTACCAGGTATGTGTATATTATTGAACTAAATATTTTAAAATTAAAATACACTTGAAAAATTAAAATACACTCCAGCTGTGAGATCGAATATTCTGTCGAAACTCATCTTTGCAACCTGTGTGTGATACTCCGATCGCGCGTATTACGGGTTGTGTGTAGGTCGGCGACTGCCCCTTGGAACTACAGTGTATGTAGCTATGAGGGTCAACAGGGTGACGTTAGGCAGTCTGTGCGCGGAAACTATAAAACCCGTTTCTGAAGGGGACAAAATCTGACAGCTGTGGAAGGAAAGGCATCATCAGTTTATCAAGTGAATCCTGTAAGTCGAATAATATCCGTTGAGGGGAGGGCGGAGTTTTTTAAGGACGTGGGGGCCTGATTTTGATCAAAAGGGGGGCTGGAGGGGGGGAGGGGGGGAGGGGACGGGTGGGGCAGGTCAATTTGTGTGTGAAAACTATAAATCCTTCTTGTGGGGGAGTGGGGGGGAATGCGGCGGGGGCGGGCGGGGGGCGGGGGGGGGGGTCTTTAGGTCGCATAGATGTAGGGGTTTGCTATACGCGTGGTGCTAGGTCTAGGCGACGGTGCGGGTGGTGGGGAAGGAGGGGGCGTTGGGGGCGGGGGTGGTGGGAATTGCAGCAGCGGCATGGACGGCTCTAAAAGATAGCGAGGCGATATCCAGGGCGTGGAAGTGTTTATTACTCTGGCGGACTTCGATATTAGGTAGGGCGTTTAAGCAAGAAAAAGCGAGGAAGGAAAAAAAAAGGGGGGGGGGGGGGGGGGGGGGGGGAGGGGGAAGGGTTTTAAAGAGGCTTTTTAGGTATTCGTATAGTCCATAATTTTTGTAAGAAAAAAAAAAAAAACACTCCTGGACCAACCAGCTGTGATCGAAGGTTTTGTCGAAACTCATCTTTGCAAGCTGTGTGTGTGATACTCCGGATCCGATCTCAATTTTTTTATATACTCATTGATTGTACGACTTACCCCAGGATATACATGATAAACTGATGCATTATTTCCAAAACCGTCACATGTATCCCCTCAAAATAATGTATAGTTTCCACGCACATATTGAGCTGCCCCACACGCCCCCCCCCCCGCCCAACCCCCCCCCCCCCCTCCCTTCCGATAATAAACTGGTGCCAAAACCGTCAGATTTATCCCCTTGAAAGGATTTATAGCTCACATGCACAAATTTCTCCCCCCTCCCCCCCCCCCCCCCCCCCCCTTCAAAAACCCGCTCGCTTTTGATCAAAACCAGGCCCCCACGTCCTTCAAAACTCCGCCCACCCCCCCTACGGATATTCGACTTACAAGATTCACTTGATAAAAGGATACATTTCCCTCCACAGCTGTCAGATTTTGTCCCCCTCAGAAACGGGTTTTATAGTTTCCGCGCACAGACTGACTAAAATCACCCTGTTGACCCTGATAGCTACACTGTAGTTGTAAGGGGAGTCGCCGACCTATATCCTTAATGAGGACACACAACTCGTAATGCGCGCGATCGGAGTATCACACACAGCTTGCAAAGATGAGTTTCGACGAAATCTTCGATCTCACAGCTGGAGTGTATTTTCATTTTTTATAATATATACGAGCATGCATAATATAAAGAGGAGTGGGATCACGCACCATACTGCTGCTACTACTATACTACTACTACTACTACCTGTTAAATTAAGGGTGGGGGACACAGAGTGCCCCCTGCAGGTCTGCCAATTGAGCAGGTCCTCGGAGAGTACTCACTTTCGTTCCTTCGTAGAGATGTAGCTTTATTCGTTTCCACCAGAGCCCGGGATAGCTTCTGAGATCGGAGGCACGTGCCTCCGATCTAATTCCTAACTTTCCCGAATAGAAACCGCCAACCTAATCATACGAAACCCATCCAAATGATCTCAAATTCGGATAATTACAGGCCTTTCGAGGCCGTATCTTAACACTAGCCCGCCCTGATGAGTCGCATATGCAGAAATATGGGAGATTCGGGGAAACTCCGGTTCTACGAACTAGACCACGAGTCGAAGATGCGGCTCCTCAAAACCCACTCCCACACCTCTAACCGTCTGGCTATGGAGCCAGGAACACGCGAAGAAAAGCAGTAGGAAGAAACGAAGACCCTACAACAAGGCAATAGTCACCCATCAAAAAACCTGCCGCATGCCGCCGGTGTGGCGGGGGGGGCAGAAAAGGCTCTCGAATCTGCCGCATGCCGCCGGTGTGGCGGGGGGGGCAGGAAAGGCTCTACGGCAAACCGACCACAGAAAAGGTTCTATGGCGAGGCGAACCCTCGTCGATATGGAGGGGAACACAGGCGCTAACACAACAAGGGAGAAGTCATGCGAAAAACCTCCCGCGGGCCATCGGCAAGGCGGGGGGTTAGACGAGGAAACGACTAATACCCGGGATGGAAGGTGTCAACACCTACAGCCCCGCTAGGGGAGGAAGTGTTAAGACGAAAAAAACAAAGCAGAACAATTACAACAACACACAAAACATAAAATATGACACACAGACCCGTACATAGCCCTGTACCACGTAACGCGCGAACAGGGTACCCTGGTCGCCCCCCGGCTCTGGGCTGAGGAGGGCGTCGGCAGGGCGAATTTGAACAACGACGAAAAGGCGACAGCCCTGCGCCTC